>JAQQZY010000011.1:15793390-15804757 GCA_030068375.1 Ostorhinchus rueppellii
TGATGGGTGCCATGTTCATGTAGTCCTAGAACTGGATATTCTGTGAGTCTTGAAAATCAGTCAAAATGCTCTAAAACACCTGGCAGTGCATGAGTTAAGTTTCTGTAGAAAACCCATATCAGCGAGAGAAAATATTTGTGCTTCTATCACCTGGAATTGTATTGTTTTGGGGTTTTTTTTGTTTTGTTTTGTGCTCGATGCACCCATGACCTGACTTTCAGGGTGTTTCTGACAGATGCTTGTGTTACTATGTTAACGAAGTATCGTTACTGTGTTTTTTCAGTATTAGCCGCTGTGTGCTAGAATGATTAGACTGGAGATGTTTTAAGTTTTTCAGGTGAGATTGTGAGTGTCTGAACTTGGAGCTTAGAACTTAGACAGGCTCCGTTCAGACTGCAGGCAAATGCGGCCCATATGTGACCTTTATGCAGTTTGTTAAAGACAGTCTGAACAGCACAAATCCGACCCAGGCCGCTTTCATATGTGGTCGTAAATCCAATACATATCTGATATTTTGCAATACGACTTAAGTCTGAACGGCCAGGTCGCATTTATCCGACCTTTACGGCATTGAAATGTATAAATACAGTGTGTGTCTGCGTGGTCACGTATTACATCAGGACCTTTTTTGCGCATGCAGGTCACTTAAGGGTCGCATTCAGTTCATACTCAAAATTGCTAGAAATCGCATTTGATGTGGAATATGAACAAGCGCACACTAAAAAAAATCTGAATCGTGCATTATGCTGTCTGACGGTAGCCTAAGACAGTCTACTGAAAAATCTGAACGGATGATTTCAGAGATTTGCTGCCAGTCAACCAGTAGATCTCCTGAACTATCAACATGAACAGACAGTTCGTGCTCAGATAAAAGTGTGGACAGTGTTTTTTATTTGTACTGATAAACCAACATATGAGGCAGTTATAAGTTAACTCACCCATTTCCTAGTGCTTCGCAGGTCATATGATTGAATCAGGGATGTGTTTTTGTCCAAGGCTGTATCACAGCGAAACAGTCATGGAAAAAATTATGAGACCATCAAAAGTCATCAAAAACAGTGGTTATGCAATCAAGTACTACCTCCTGTGTGTATCATGTGACTAAAACAGACAGAAAAGAAAACCTGTCTAAAAGCGCTGTTTTTGTCATAGATACTGATGTAAGAACTAAAGTGATTTTGTTTATTATCAAGAAAACATGGAAAATGGATAGATATCAGCTCTGAAATTAAACCTTTTGTTGTACCAAGCATTTAAAAAAACAAGAAATTGAAGAAAACAAGGGTGGTCTTATACATTTTTCCGCGACGTTATGTATGAATCTCCTGGTCACACAGCAAAGGTTCCAAAACAAAATAGATGGTTGTAAAGTTTTTTCATCAGAACAAGTTAACCCTTGGGTGTTCATTCAGTGAGTGTCTACTCCCTCTTGGTAGACAGTGTTGACAGTCCCGCCTCTTCTTGAGTTTTAGCTCACTGGCCAATAGTTCTCGGGCTGTTGTGAGGGTGTTGTCCAGTGTCGTCCTTGTTAGCTTCTTCTCCGATGAAACTACTGGATGGATCCATTTCATACTTTATAGTCAGCTTCCTTGGGACAAAGTTGGTTGAGTTTTGAGAATTTTAGATTTCTGAAATATTATAAATTTGCCTTCACTGATAAAGGCACATTTCAATGGCTTATAACATGGAAATGGTTACAGATGTCAATATAGCTACTATTGAGCACTGATAAAAAGTCATATGTGGACTTTCATTTAATTAATTGAGTTATCCTCCTGTGAAAGTTCCACCCACTTCTATTGGGAGACTGATCTCCTGCATCAAGACCGCAGGACTCTAACACAGCGCCAGAACCTGAAAACCTCCCAACTTCAACTTTTTATCAAGTCCTGATTGAACATTCTATTGAGATACAGAGCCGTCGGTCCTATTTTTGAGTGGTTGATGAGATAGAAGTGACACTGATTACCATGGCGCCGTTATAAACTCCTGTTAGCATCACAAAAAAACAAAAAAAAAAAAAACATGCACTGACAGCGTTTTTACACCGAGGATGCAGAATTCTTTAAACACTGAAAACACATAGGTCCTGAAACCTATAAAACAAATTGGCTTTATGCTTTCCAGTTAACAGGGGAATCTGGGGAATTTTATTGTACACTTATCCCACTTGTTTCAGTTTAGATAGTACATTGAACACCACTGAACCAGATCCTAATCCGTGCAATCACAGTACATGGATGCTTTCCCAGGCAAGTGCAGTAGGCCATGTAAACAGCAGGACACCTTGAGTACATCTGTTTTGCTGGTGTTCGCAGCTACAGCAGTGATCCCAAAATTCCACTGTAATAGATGTTAACTGTGCTGACTGGAGAACAGCCAGACCCTGGACACAAGAGACTGAGACACTGATTCATGTTAAATTTAGATGGAATTACGGTAATGATACGATGATTGTATGAAAATGAATTCGGTTCCCAAACTTGCCAGAGGCTTTTTCTTTCTTTCTTTTTTTTTTTTTTATTGTTTCCTTCAAGCTGTCTTTTCAGCAACAGTATGGCAATGGTAAAAATGAAGAGACTGGTTACAAACTGCATCTCGTTTTGTTTTGTTTTGGGTTTTTTTGCAAATGATATTGTTACGGTTGCTTGCCAACATTGCAGATCAGCAGCATCAAATTGTGAATCGCCGTGTGGACTTAGCAGCTTAAAATGCAATAGTGTTGTGGAAGGGGATCTGGATTCTACAGTCTGACCCCAGCGTAATTGCATGCCAGCACAAAGGATTTAGCCACTAATGCTTTGAGAGAGCACAGAAAAAAAAAGAGGGTATGCTGACACATCACAGATGGTCCTTAGCCACTCACTCTCTTCCTTGTTCCGTTAGTCAGCTGTTGTCTGTCTCAGGCCTTGTAAATCACACCCACCCTGCTAACTTAGCTAAGCTTTGCACCGCCCCTCCGCACATGGATTTATTTTAAGCATGTTTGTGATCTGATCTAATGGCTGAAATCATGTAACTCAGAATAGTTGCAGCATTATTCATAGATATTACATCAGGATCCGAATTGCCTCTATAGACTGCCGCGTTGCTTTTAACGCTTTTTTGTGATGATTATTATTTTGCGCTACGTTCCAGCCTCTACATCTGCGAGAGTTCACTCCGGGTCCTCATTGTTTCATTACCTCAAAGTTAACAGAGGCTGGATATGAACCCAATTTCCCTTTGTGGGGCCATGTTCTTTGGCTGGATCAGACAGTCAGAGTGGTACACAGGGGGCCCGAGGGCGCTCTGCCAGACTAGCTGCTTTGATACTTCCTCTCTCAGCACCAGGCAAAGGGCCTCACCATGACCCCTGTTAGATAACATGTCTTTGCTGGAGAGACATAGAGAGGAAAAAAATGTAGCTGTGGTCAATGACAGATGTTACCTACCTCCTATTTGGGACCATCTGCTAATGATGACCACCAGATTTACAAATTAATGTGATTTGTTGTAAAATGCTCATGAGCTTTTTTTTATTTTTATTTTTTTGGTTTAGGTGAAGATGGAAGAAAATCTCCAGATCTTCAGGATGCACACTTCCTGTCTGGTCAACACATACAAAGGTAAAGTAGTAGTACTCGGTGATACGATCAAAGAAAGGGGCCTCCAGGATTTATGGGTTCGAGAGGTTTAACCCTGCCTTTTCAGTGTGACAACAGTGGTTCTACCAAGCAGGTTATACTAGAGATAACACGCTACCAACAGTCATTTTTCTTGGAAAATGGTGTCGCCTTGAGACTCTTCCCATGAACCTCAGAGCGTGGATTAGAAGAAGAAACATAGTGCACCGACAGCATCCTTTGGCTTTCCTTAGTAGAATGATATAATCCATGAACACAGTAAAGCCTCGAACTTGTTGACATTATCATACTTGACAGTAAGCCTGCTACGTTTTTGACTTTTTATATTTTTACATTTGGTCTTTACTTGCTCTTAGAATGTTAAACAGCACCAGGATTATCACACATAGCAATGCATTTAACATTGAAGCAAAACGGTGATTTAATCATACTTGTAGTGGTAAAGCTGTGGCATTGATGAGCACATTAATGTAAGCATTCCAGGCATTTAGATTTATGCATTTATTTGGGATGAATGTAACAGTAGCATTGGAATTAAAATTCTACAATATAATTAAGCACCAGATGAATGGTATTAAAAAGGGGGAAGTAGATATAATACAGGTATACATCATATGTGAGAACAGTTTTTCGCTTTCAGCCATAATTTACTACCTCTGTTAAAAATATTAGTTATAGCAGTTCCACAGTTTGACTCATTTAACAGAAGGCTTTTGACTGAGACCTGTGTGTTAACTCTTTATTATAGCTAACAAAACTAAAAGTAACACTGAAAAAAATAGGAAATGAAAATGAACTGCTTCCAAAAAACTAAATAAAGCAACATGAGCTAAAATGAAATGGATCTGCAGGTATAGTCAATGTTGTTTTTCCTTAGTGTTAGTATGAAATGGTAATAAATGGCTTTTTACTGTCTTGGAGCTTTTTAATAAATAGTGGTTGTAAATCATGTTCGGTATTTTTTTTTTTTTTTAATTGATGTTACATTTTCAGCCTCTATAAATGGGGTGTCTGTAGAGCCTTAAAAAGGATGTCCCTAAATTTAGGCCTTAATTGTCCTTGAAGTTGTGCACAAATCCTTAAATCGGACACTCACAGACCTTCACAGCGTCGCAGAAATCTATGAAGAGGGTGTTTAGCTTTGCTGGAATTTAATGAAAAACGCCTTGACTTAAAAAGTCATAAATCTGCCTTCATCAAACCTGCACATTCCCTGGTAAAGCTTAAAATAGCCATTAAAAAATAAATAAATAAATGAATAAGAAAATCACTTGAACTTAGCATAGGTCAGAAAATAAAGTGAAATACTCGATAAAAATAGCACAGTACACAAAGAGCTCACTGTTGGTACATTTCGACAGCCTATAGTTGTGGGAAAAAGAAGCTTCAGGACATCTCATATATTTGATATATTGCATAAAGAATCACTCTGATGTCATTGAACTCTGCCAAGTATTGTTCCATTCTCCAAACCCACATGCTCACTTCTGCACATGCTCTGTTGGGTCAAGGTCAAAAGCGGATGTTTCAGCAAGATAATGAGTGACATGTTGAATTTGTCAAGAATTTTTCAAAAGTGTTTTTCTTGTTTACCGTAAACACAAAAAAAATCCTGTCTGTCGGACGAAGCCACACCTTTTGAAACACAAAAAAGATTTTTCTCTAAATCTTTCATGGTAGTATTTCAAATTGTGTAAAATTTTTTGGGCTGTCCATACACTTCCATGACTCTGTACAGGGTTCCTTAAAAAGTCTTAAGTCTTGAATATACAAATTTGCATTCAATACCTTAAAAAAGTCTTTAAAAGGTGTTCAGTTTGATATGTTAGGTCTTACATTATGTTGCCATAAACTTGTTGTGTTTAAATGTGTCTGGAAAATGTGCAAGCTGCAAAGAAAGTAATGTTGGTCTATTCATTTCCACCCATTCCAAACTGAAAATTTGGATTGAAATTAGGAATAGATGATCTCTAACTTTGTCGCCCCCAGTGAGAAATATCTCAACGGTGGGAATCAAAACGTTCAAGGAAGTAAATAAATGTTCTTAAATTTTAGGAATCACAAATTTTGGCCAGTATGGCTGTGAAATAGGCTATAAAATGGATATTAAATTCTGTCTTGGTCTTAACAAGTCTTAAATTTAACTTATAGAAACCTGCATTTGTCATATGATTCCGATCAAGCAGTGACACATGATTACATTTGGTGTTCAACAGTCTGTCGTGTTAGCAGAGTCACTTATATGCACGTTTTCTACATATTTGAGTAGGTATTTATAAGCACTTTTCGTAACATTATGTCAAACAAAGTTTGGGGAGATAAAATGTTTAGGAGAAAATGTCAAATTACTGTTCTGTCACTTGAAACGGACATCCTTTTTTTTTTTTAAGCTTTACACAAACATTCAAAACATGTGGTTCTCGTCAGAAATTGATGTCAAGTAGGACCAAACTTTTTAAATATCATGTTCAACTCAGCTGAAAATAAATTTTGGTGTGAAATATTGAAAAGTCTGTGTTTTATTGATGTGAGAATGTGGCAACGCGTGGACAGGTTGCCATAGTAACACATGGGCGACTCTTTACCACTGTATGCATCACCCAAAATATTGACTTGTTTTTTCAACAACAAGCCAGATATGATCACAATGATTTATTTGATATATTTAACACTAACACAGTGTTATTGACAACTTGTGCTGGTCCGTACTGATATAAGTAAATGACAAATACAGAGTCATTTCTCCGGAACATGTGACCAGTGTATGAACTCACAAACCTAATCATTCAGAATTTTAACTTCTCACAGTAACAGGCAGTCTTTTGTCTTTTTGTTAATTTAATGCAGCCTTGCAGAAGGTTCAGAACTTCTGTTTTCTGTGTAAGTGGTATTTTAACAAGGTGAACAGTTCCATAAAATAGAGATCTTTAGCAACAAAAGACTTTATTGATCCCAACCAGGGGAATTCTGGTGTTCCAGCAACATTCAAAACGTATAATAAAGTTGAACTAAAATAGAAAAAAGGCTAAATATATACAATAAAGAAGAAAAATATACAATAAGGGCTAACTTAAGAAAATAAGATATGAGATGTGAAATATACAGATGGTAATGAATATGAAATGCACAGATGTGACTGAAGTATATACATGATTGTGTAGATAAGGAGAGTTAGCATGAACTAAATATACAGTGTGATTGTATATTAACCATGGATTTAATATACAGGTAATAAATAACACAAATATAGGTAATTAATAATACAAGACAGTTAAGGTGCTGGGTGCTGTATACTAAATAAACAGTTAAGATGCAGAGTAGTGGAGTGTTGAAAACAGAACTATTCAGTAGGCAGTTACAAGTTTCTTGATAAATGGTGAGTGCAGATGTACTTTTTCATGTTGATCGGACCCATATGAGGATGAGATTGTTCATGTATGGTGTCCGACTCTTTTACAAGGACATGGAGGGCTGGTAATGGCTGTTGGGGCTTCCCTTACTGTGACTGTGGTCAAAGCCAGCTCATATAAACACATCTTGGGGATGTTGAGCTTCCTTCGTAATGTAACCCCCCCCAGAGCATGTTCAGCGTTGACGTTTGTGTTTTTCCTTTGTGACAGAAGAAGAGCCTTCCGATACACTCCTGGCATCTTGGAAAAGAACAATGGCCTCGACAGCGAGCGAGAGGATACTGTGGACGGCAGCCCCGTGAGCCCAGTCCCCCCTTACTTGGCCAAGACAAGTAGTTCTGAATGGAACAGCTCCGATGACCTCGTCGGACCCCTCTCGGAACATGAAGAGTCCGGCTCTGCTGCTCACTCGGACCCCTTCTCGCACAACTACCCCCCTCCTTTACCCCCGAAGACATTTGGCAGCAGTAACACTGATTTATCCGGCATACCCGCCCAACCGCCGGAGGTGTCGAGCCACCGCGGAGAACCCAAAAATGGCCTATCTTCCCTGACACATACCACCCTCCGCCGGTGGATCGAGACACCCGCTGAGCACAGGCTTTCATCAGACGCCAGCTCGAAGTCGGGGTCCTCAGACCAAGAGAGGAACGATCTGTCTGCCAGCGAGAGCGACGAGCGCTTACCCAGCCCAAGGCCCGGCAACGACGACGGTACACACTCCCCCAGTCTGACGGATAGGGTTCTCCCCACCACTTACTTTTCTGTGGATAACTGCATGACAGACACTTATCGAGCCAAATACCATAAGAGGTCGGCCTTATACCCGAAAGCAGACGATCACACTTCATCAGGGGAGAGCGACATCGAAGGAAGGGGGCTCCCTGTGCCGGGGGTCCAGCTGCCAGAGCCTCCGAAAAGCAGATCAGAATCAGGTAATACCGTAATAACACTGATATCATTCAGGCATGTTTTTGGTATTTTCCTCATTTACACTGACTAATACTTGGTCCTTTTTTGCACAGGCTATTCTACGACAACGAAAACTACTGCAAAGTGGAACCCGGTTACTCCAAAGGGACTCGATGAGCATGGTTTCCTATAATTTTATAAGCGTTGTTGGACCCTTTATGACGACTGGATGCCAAATGAAATTGTTATGCACTATGACTGCAACACATTTAGATTTTTTTTTTTTTTTAAACACGTAGTCAAGATAAAGTTGAACAAGAATCTGGATGCCAAAGAAACTGTTTATGAAAGATTGTAAAAAAAAAAAAAAAGTAGCTTTGAATGGATGACGAGTTTGCACAGTAGAAACAGCACCAGAGGTACATAAAGAACCATGCCTAAATCATTTTGCTGATGGTTGGACTTGAAAGGCCGAGGTTACATTAGTAAAGAATGTGTCACAGAAGCCACTTTACAACAAGAAGAGATTACGTAACTGTACTCAAGAAAGAACCTTGTCTCTGAACTTATTGTGGATAGATTTTATTTCAACTCCACTCATTTTCTTTTCAGTGTTATAAGACGTCAACACCAAAACTCATGCATTATATAGAACACAGGTGTCAAACACAAGGCTCAGGGACCAAATCCGGCCCGCCAAAGGGTCCGGTTTGGCCTTTGGGATGAATATGTGAAATGCAAAGATTACACTAAGATATGAACAATCTTACAATAGTTTTAGTTCACGTTCTATATTCAGACCAATTCAATCCCCAGTGGGCAGGACCAGTAAAATACAAACAGAATAACATGTAAATAATGACAACTCCAAATTTTTCTCTTTATAAATGTGAACCGTTTCATGTATTTACACAAAAAAAAGTATAATTTAGCAAAAAATGTGAAAAAACCTGAACAAATATGAAACCCCTGAAATGCATTAAGTGAATTCAGTACAATTTTAACAAGATTCTGCCTGTTATTAAATGTTTTATGTATTTGTAGATCCACTGTGATCTTTTAGTTATAATGTCCATGTGTAAATGATAAACTGAGGATATAATATTGTTAAAATTACACTTATTTTTTCAGTTTGTTCACGTTATTCACATTGTTTGAAAGGATAGTTTATAGATGTAAACGTTTTCATCATGTAAATTTACTTTTTTCGCTCTGAAACAGAGAGAAAAGGCTCGACTTGACATTATTTATATATTATTATGTTATTATTTTAGTGGTTCGGCCCACTTCAGATCAAATTTAGCTGATTGTGGCCCCTGAACTAAAATGAGTTTGACACCTCTGATATAAAAGGTTCTTAATGATATGCAGAAGATGGTTTTATGTCACTCTTTCAGCACAACTCAGAGTGGATCTGTGTATATACGAAGCTACACAAGAACTGCATAGGATTTTGGTGAATGAGATCTCTGCGTAGGACATCGTGGGTGTGGAAAGACCATGTTTGCCTGACCTCTCTATAACACTCCTACTGGAATCGATGTATTTATGAAAATCAGCTTCTTCTGTTTGACCTTTTGTGAAGCCAAAGGTGGTTCATTATAGCTTAAGGAGATGGGGGAAATATCTTAAACGGTTGGATTATTTGCAGAAAATACGTGGCACATTTACTCGAGGCACCTTCTTCTCACCTCAAATGCACACGCCTGTACTGATCCTGTCATCTCTAAATACTTGCCGAGGTTTTTAATGTGTTTGCACTGTGTTTCTGGTTGATGTTGTCACACTCCTTAAAGTTTAAACCTTAAGTTGTCCATCTCTGACCCTTTTCTTAATAATATCTCTGAGCAGTTAAGTCTGCACCAGAAGGAAACGGATATGTGAGGATGTTGTCTAGAGATGGACTGGACCTGCTTTCCCTGAGAATGGGTGTTAATAATAATAAAAATAATAATAATAATGTGTTGTAAATCTCAGTAGCATCAGAATTTTTTTTTTTTGTTTTGTTTAAAGTGTTTTATATATGCAGCAGAATTTAATACATGGTGCCTTTTGTATTTTTCTATGTTGAGAAGAGTTTAAATTGGAGCCAGGATTTGTACAATTGTTGATTTTTAGAGAATTTTTGTAACATTTAATTTTATTTTTATTAATAATTGTTAAATAAACAATCTTGTTTAACGTTATGAGTTCATGGGGTTATTTTATGATTGTCAATATTCATGAAATGAATAAAGGAGCAACATTTACTCACCAGTTTGATGATAATTAGCTGAAAAAGTCACTTTTTGTTTAGTTTTTCCCTGGTAACCTTTGTTTTTATGCTGAGCTTTTGTTAACCTCAGCATGATTAATGAATTAAATGTAGAAATATTCCTGATTCTTACCAAAAACTGCAAAATTCTGTGGATAATATTCAAATAAATGGTGGAAAATCACATCAGAAGGGTTAAATAAGGAAGGTGCCATTAAACAAAAACAAAAAAAAAAGAAAAGTTGTAGGTGTTAAAGGGTTAAAGTATAGATTTTACACAGATAAAAAGTGCAGAAATAAAAGCCCCTGTCATGTAAGGACAGTATTTTGCTGCCACCTTGTGTCAAGTTTGTGTATTGCATTTGAAGTCCCTCTGATCCTTCAATATGTTTGTTCATTCAACCTAAGGTCGTTAATTTCTATATTTTTTTCTTTATACTATATGGACAAAACTATTGGGACACGTCACAGTTGCAGCTTGCATAAATTCCTATTTCTATTGACTTGAAGTATCATTATTATAAAAATATTATGCCAGTTGTTAATACTTTTAATGATGAATGACATTTTGAATCAGTATTAATTTTACATTTAAAGCCTGATAAAGTTAAACCAGACATGTGTTTTAGTCATTATCTGTAGTTCAAATGTGACAAATACTGGAATATTTACAATAACAACTCAGTATTGAGTAAAATTAGAGCAGTTTGAAAACATGGATGACAATCTAAACAAAATTAACCCTAAAACCATTTAAGTGCAAAGGCAGTTATTTCAATTAGAACTTTATTTTGATATATCATTGTTATTTTGTAGTTCATCCCCATTAGCAATGAAACCCCTTAATTCAATATATCCTGATACTGTTTAAATTCTCATCCCAGATATCAAACCTAACTGAGAAACTGAAGCTAATATTGATGGTATGTGAAATTTCTTGCATTTGGCTTAAGAGCAGAGCACAGGAATAGTTTATATTGTGACCTTGGGCCAAATGCACTGAATTAGCCAAAATTCTGCATTTTTAATAGATATTTTCACACTTTATAACCTCCGCCAAGGAGGTTATGTTTTTGCCGGTGTTTGTTTGTGTGTGTGTGTGTGTGTGTGTGTGTGTGTGTGTGTGTGTGTGTGTGTGTGTGTGTGTGTGTGTTAGCAACTTTAC
>JAQQZY010000011.1:15804857-15816012 GCA_030068375.1 Ostorhinchus rueppellii
GATTTTCTTGAAATTTTCACCAGTGATAGAGAATCACCCAAGGATGTTCCCATTAAATTTTGGTCATGATCCAGATAACCGTATACCTTGGTGGAGGTTTGCACTCACTGAGCGCTCTCGTTTAAATTTAGTTCAACATTCATTCCCAAAAATGAATTCTCTGAGCTATGATGATTATTAACACATTATCGCACAGATCACAAAGCTTAAAACCTGATGTTTTTCTCAAACATTTTTCCTTGTTGTATTTCACTTCATTTTTATTTTATTTTTTACTGAATTTTACTTCTGCCAAACTGCTCTTACTACCAATTACTTTATTTGTGCTTCCTCCTCTTATTGTACTTATTGTACATGTACAACTTTTTTCACTATAACTAGTTTCCACTCATATTTTTATTGTTATTACATAATATATTTTTCCCACCTTTCATTCCACTCTTATTGGGATTGGATATTTATCAGACTGATTTACTTCTTTTTTTCTCCAATTATTGTCGAATTGAATTTTATCAACTGTAATTCTACATTTGACTGTATTTTTATTATTTATTTTTTCTTTTGTCAAGGTTCTTTCCCAAATGTTTTCCAGTTTTATCTGAGATTTGTTCATTATAGATTGATTAATTTGTGACACTTTTACATTTATAGTGCTGTCAAAGCGCTAAAAAGTTCTATGCAACTACAAATTATTATTATTATTATTATTATGAGTATATCAAGATACATTGTTGTCACCAGACTAGAACACTAAAAACATACAATATTCATATAAATTGTGATGCATTACTCTATATTAAACCACCAAAAGTCATTCACCTTTTGATGCATGAATTGTTAGAACCTTAGTCAAGATTTATTTCCCGAGTGTTTTTATTCCTCTTTTGGTATGGAAAAAAAACAATGCAACAAATTTTTTTTTGTTTGTTTTTGGTTAATTTTTATTAACCTATTGTTCATGGAGTTACAAAAATGTCCACTCATTTGGACACCATGTGTTTAATTTTTGAAGCAAAGAAACATGTATTTAAAACGTAACATCAGAAAATGATAAAACTGTGTGAAAACTGTGAAACGAAAGCCTTTTGATGCAGCTAATCTAATGTTTTCTTACATTTTAACATACTCTAATACCAGCTCTTACTCACTTCATGGAGATAATATTTTGGGGAAAAAAAAGGTTTTGTTGAATAAAACTGTTGCGGTCTGATAACAATTAGTGATTTATTGACACTCAGTCATGTCACAGCAGATCAGGTTTATCAAGAATATAAAGTCACAGTCATGGTGTGAATGTCAGTGTATTATGGGATGGTGCATCAGTGTCCACTGTGTTGGCTGATATGGAACTAAAACAACAAAGCCCATGAATATACAAGAGATGAACTGTCCACTGTAGTGACCAGTATGCATGAAAGGGTTCACATGTGCATCATATAAGAGCAGAACAACACCAGTGAGCATTTCACTGTACACTGTAAAAAGTAAAACGTTGAATCAACTTAAAAAATGTTCTTCAATAGGTCACACATAAAAAAAAAAAAAGAGTTGAGTGAACAAATTAAATGACATTCCATTACATTTAATGTCATTTAATTTGGTCCACTCAACTAATTTTTTTTGTGACCTACTGAAGAAATTTTTTAAAGTTGATTCAATGCTTTACTTTTTACAGTGTGCAATGGCATCTACTTGTCATAATTTCACACAGTCCTTTTCGCTGAAAATTCTAATTTTCCTTGTTGTGTCATATTTTGATAGTGTTGTATTTGCACTGTTATGGAGCTGAAGGCTAGTTGAACTGTATGACGACTCAGACCATCAAATAGAATAAACGTGCTTACTTCACCCTCAAGAGGGAAGTAGAGGACTTTGCGTTCGGCGTAAAATGTGCATCTTGATTCATAGTCGAGACTTTACACGGCTTTGGTTCTATTTCTCAAATGCAGAACGTCCAGTCTTTCAGCAGCTTAAATAAAGTCATGCTTCGTTAAATCCTGATCGAATAAAAACCAGTGAAAGTCATGTTGACAAAGAGGCTATTAAACATATTTGTCTTTATTTTGCTGCAGCGTTCTCCCAGTGTTCATTGAAGGAGGAGAGGGTAAAATGCTCACCATGCAATGTATTCTGAAAATCCTGACAGTGTTCTGCCACTGAGTTTTCATTGCACGGCGTGTCTATCACAGTTTTGGTATGCTTAAATCTTGGCTGTCTTGTGGTGTGTGTGAGTGTATGTGTGTCTCCTCCGCCATCCGTCAGCGTGGGACTCGGCCTGTCAGTGTGGGCTCCTCCTCTGCAGCTGCCGCACTTCATTAGGGGCCATCAGCTGAGCTCAGTGCTCCACTGTCAGAATCACACTTCTGTTTTCTCATTTCCCTCTTTGCTCTCATTCTCTGTTTCTGCCTTTCTCTTGCAAACTGTCCCTCAAGCTCACTCATACCCTTCATCCTCATATGATTTCCCACTCTGTCAACTCACCTCAGTCTAGGCCGTCTTGCTAAATTTTCCCCTGCCCTCGCTCTGCACCACCACTTCTCCCCATTCTCCATTCTTTTTCAGCCAACTTCCTCAAATCTATTCCGTTTTTGTAATATCCCCTCCACAGTTCAGCAAATCCTTGTTTTTGAGAATCAGCGAACCTTTAAGAACAAAAAAATTTCATCATTCCAGCTACACGTAGTGATGAGGAAATGACTATCGTTGTAGTTTTTGTTGCCTCAAATTACTTTTTGGGTGTTTTCTTTTCAATAACATGATAAAAGTGACAGTGTAAACTATAGTAGAAGTGATACTCTTGATGAACTTATTTTATTTCTTGCTTAAGAATTGTATTCTTTCACCACCACCCAGTATAAGGTGTTTTCTGCTGCCATAATTTAACAGTATTTCTGTTTAATAAAATATATTTTTATGTTTCTATAATGGTTAATCCACCAGTATATGCCAGATCTTTATATGCAAACCATATCTTTAATGCTAAAATAGAACTATTGTTGCTATCCATACATTTTCCAGTTTAATGTTTTCCAAAAATACAAAGAGAAATGCAGCAGGAAATGACTATTTTTCAATGAAGTTGCATAATTCCAGTTATTATCTTGCATTTCTGTGCAAAACTACATAAAAACAATGGCAGCAAGAATGTAAACTGTTATCTGCACCAAAGGTGGAGACTAACTTTTGAGATTTTTGGTTATTATTTGTCAACAAGGACTATTTTGTTATTCTAATTGGTCATTTTCTTCATGAATAACAAGGAAATTGTTAATTTGACACAAGTTTTTGATAAACTATGAAGTTATTTGTGATTTCTTGTTTTCATGACAGGTGGTCTAATACATTTGCTAAGCACCATCTATTTACATTCAGAGAGGGGAGAAAAGTACTGGTGCCACAAAATATTCAACCCTCATTACATTTTATCATGAGAAGGCCAATCATTGGATCATTTGGTAGTTTAACCATACAGTTCTATGACTATATCTGTCCTCTTGTGTAAGCTTTCTCTTATCATTTCTTATGTTAACAGGCTGGTTTTGATCCATGTCTGAAATTAGCTGTAAAATACACTAAAAACAATTATCTATCATCCAGTTTGTTTCTCATCTCTTGGTTACCTTGTTAGGTTTCCTTATCCATGAAAATATTGGTTTTAATCTTTTTGGTGTGAGCCTCTGGGCCTTTTTTTGTCAGTATACCCCTCGATGTCCACTTTGTAAGTCACCAACTCTGTACTGAATTGACCTCATGTGTGGACATGCCTGTTTGTGCTTGTGCAGGTACTGGATAACAAGGTAAAATGAGAATCCTCAAAAGCTCATATGATTCGGAGAGGAGCTGCTGCCAGTGTGTTGGCTGACAGTACACTTATAATTTCAGTTTTGACTCTATTTATTGCTTTATAATCTTATTCTTATTATGGCCTAAACAACACAAAGGTCCTAATTTAAGCCAGATCATTTAATAATTTAGTGATGAAAAAGTTTCTGTTGTATTTTGTTGAAATAGAGGTTCCTGACAAAGTCAAAAAGCCTTGATGTAATAAATACATTTTATGTGGTTATTTTGTGCATTTAAAATCTGTAATGGGTTGGTGCTGACCCGAACCCAAGAGGAGATATACTGCAATATGCATGTATGAAACCAACAAAACAACCACCAACAGTAAAAG
This sequence comes from Ostorhinchus rueppellii, assembly GCA_030068375.1. Taxonomy (NCBI): domain Eukaryota; kingdom Metazoa; phylum Chordata; class Actinopteri; order Kurtiformes; family Apogonidae; genus Ostorhinchus; species Ostorhinchus rueppellii. The sequence continues at coordinate 15,809,032 of JAQQZY010000011.1, forward strand.
TGATTTTTAAAATTATTTTCATCAGGAAGGCACTATTTCCAAACCAAAAATCTTATTTAGTGTGCAATTAAAAATAGAAATAAATAAATAAATAAGTGTTGACATGCATCAGTTTTCTCAGAAAAAGTATGAACAAATGCAAATTGAGTTTGCACTACTGAATGTGCTAAACAAGGCACCAGACTCTAATGCAGCATATGACACATATTTACTCTTTGAAATGGAATGAAAAATGTGTATAGGCCAGGCACTTTAAGAGATGCATGACTGTAAAAATGGTTTTGGGTCTGCAGTGATGTCAGAAAATGTTTATTCAAAAATAATAAAAATGCATTTCCATATGTTGTTTTATATTTGTTTTTGACAGAGCCAGAGGTAGCCACTGGAGAGAGAATAAAATAATAAAGAACCTTATCTGGCTCTGGAGCAGTTGCAGCCCCATATTTGATCGACATGTTGCAATACCGCCTCTCTCCAGTAGGGGCAGCACTGATAACTTTACACCCAAGATAAAACCCAGCATTTATTTTATTTTATTTTATTTGACAATTCTAAGGAGTTATATTGAAAATTTGACTTGTATAAAGGAATGCAAGAATTTGTCAACATTATTTTATTTTGTTATGTCCGACTTTACAGACAGAGATCACATTTCCTGCATTGTCCGAGATGTTCCGGTACCGACGGATTTTTTAAACATTCATCTAATTAAAAATGAAACAATACGAAGCTAGCCACTACCTTTAATTACCTCTTTATGAGTCAAATATATGACAAAATACCAACTATTCCCTGCTTTCCTTTTACTGAAAAAACTTCATTTTTACGAGTGTTGCGCGTGAGGAGCCATGTGATTGTGATATCGCCCATGATTCGCGAACTCCCCACTTGTTCGTTTAGTTGTTGTCAGGTGTGTCTGCCTGAAGTTTGATCAACTTTTAGCGGTGAAAAGTGATTTTAATCTTAATCAACATCTTACATTTGAAAATTAACATGAAAATATGACTGACTTTTTAAAATACGAACACATTTGAGATGTTTTTATTTCTTTATTTGTTGGAACCGCGTTTTTACCGCCTCCATTGATAAGTTTTCCGGTAAGTTTTTTTTTTTTTTTTTTAAAACATTTACAAAACTAAAACTTACTTCTTGCAGCATGTATTGTAATTACATTCTACATTCTATTGTAAGTTATAAGCCTTTTTCTACTTCTACTTGTGTTTGTGTCGTCATTGCAGGTATCGCCTGCAGTGAAGCTCCAACTGCCCTGATGGAGATGAGAAACACCTGGTGAGGGTTGAACGGTCCTAACAATTAATTAATTACTAAGCGTGACCTTACCATAAACTCCAAGCTTAATAACCCACGACATCTGCGACTTGGAGGAACAAAATCATATTTTTTGTCAAAAGCAGCCATGTTGTTCCCGGTTGTGAATTTCCCATGTCAGAACTTCTGTGAACATGTCTTAAACACTACTTTTCCAATTTTTCACCAGTGTCTTTTATTATTGTTTCACATGCTAATTTCAAATGGTTTGCTTATGTGCATTTATATGTTTTGACATGAAGCTCTCTGAAGAACCACGGTTGAATATTCGACACATTTACACTCCTTTAACTTGTGACACATCTCACAGATTCTTTTCAAACAGGTTGTGATGTCTTCATAATCATCCAGTGTATATATCGCATATTCTACCCAACAACATGATTTGTTTAATCATTTTGACTTTATTAATTTATCTTAATTTAACTACATTTATAACAGAAAATTACAGCATCAAATTAATCTAAATAAATCAAAGTTACACTTGGGCTTCTCGATGATGGAAAGAAATCACTATAACGAATATTTTGGTCAATATTGAAATCATGATTATTCATACTATTAATTTTGAGTTTCACAATGCATTTATTCAGCATTTCTCTCTCAGAAACACTTTATTGATTCTTTATGCAAAACATTCAAATTAAAAATAAATTTTGGCTACAAATATGTACTTTACAGCTGTTTTGTAATGGAATTGAATGTATTGTGCATACATGCTTCTCAGAAATTGTGTAAAGAAAAACGGAAAATAAATCATTTCAACTTTAAGATTGTTTGACATAAAAATCAAAATCGTGAACAGAATTTGATTAATTGCACAGCCCTAAGTTACAGTGCACTACTTAAAATCAAATATTCTAAAATTCAACACAGTGGACAAAACCAATCATCATTTCTTCTATTTGATGCACATATTGTTTTGCTTCTGCATAACTCATGAAGCCACCTTTCGCTGGACTCGCATTGAATCTACAAAGAAATGATGATTATCATCGACTCATTCCACTGTGCTGAGGTTGTAACAAAATTGCAGTGACTTGAATTCATTCACAAAGATGCGTTACATCTCATCAGCTCATCGTATGATTTTCAAATAATTACTGTCTTGTGATGATTATGAAGACATCACAAGTTGTTTGAAAAGAATGGGGGATCATGAGTTAAATGAGTGTCTTTGAATGTGTGGAATATCCAATATCAAACCAATTCAACTGTGGCCACTGAGGAATAAACCTTAGTAATCAAAGTTGATCAGATTGGAACGGAATTGTCCAAAATGTTTCAGATTTTTGTTCTTGTGGATTGTTAATTTAATGGCATTAATCACCATCATGTTTGGGTTGAAGGTCTGATTTCTAGAAATGTCTGGATGAAATCATTCACCCAAATTGTAAGAAAAATCAAGGTGTGAGTTCAGGAAATTTAATTTTGCAGCTTATTCATAAACCGTCATAATATCAAATGGAAATGAGCATTTATTGCAGCTAAATTTGGCATATTTACACCATGTCATATATTTGTATGGAGTATTCATTGGTATGCACTGTCCTCATCAATATTCAAACAAATGACTAAATGTTGTGAAGTAGTTAATTGTAATTTGGGGGCTTTATGGTTGACCAGAAAACTTTGTACCGTTTGCACAAATGAATCCCGAGATGTTAATTAGGAGCTGAGCTTTGATGGAAATGCAGAATCATCAATGAGTTTCCCGGTCTCAGCTCCTATGAAAGTTCCACTGTTCAGCTTTATAACACTTGGCTACAAGAAAGTTTTCTTTCATATATTGAAATCCTCCATAAACTTGACATATCCAGAATGCAGGCAGGATGTAATACTCATGGATGTATAGTCATGGATGAAATTATTGCTCCACCCCTCACAGTTTTGAGAAATTTAGATTTTTGATTAGTTTATTTTTTTAATATTAAAAACTGGCTTTTACTTATACAGTTGCGGAAAAAATAAGACCACCCTTGTTTTCTTCAATTTCTTGTTTATTTTAATAACTAAAGGTAGATTTATTTAGACAAATATAATGACAACAGAAATGGTTCATAATAGTTTAATTTCAGAGCTGATATCTATCCATTTTCCATGTTTTCTTGATAAAAACCAAAATCATTTCAGTTCTTACATCAATATCTATGACATTGTATGGCCAAAAACAGTGCTTTTAGGCGTTCCATGTTTTCTTTTCTGCCTGTTTTAGTCACATGGTATGTACAGGAGTTATACTTGATTGCATGACTATTGTTTTTGATGACTTAAAATGGTCGAATCATTTTTTCCGTGACTGGCTGGAAAAACTGATTGGGAAACAGCATTCCTGATTTAGGTAAAATAAAACATTTTTCTTACAGTATAAAGTTGTTGTTGATTAGTGTTATTAAAAACTACCCTGACCTTGTTAATTGTGCTGATAACACTTGCACTAAAGTATTTTTTATCTACAGAACTGTTAATTAGAGCAGGATAATTTAAGTGTTGTATTGTATGTCTTCCACCACTGTGTTCTTCTGCATGGGTTTGGTACAAAACATGCCTTTTTTAAAGCTCCATTTGGTCAAAGTAGACTTTTTATTACCCCCACTAAGAGCTGTCTTTTGCTTTGTGGCAGACAGTCCTCGAAGGTGCCTATTGAAAAGCTTTGGGAAGCAGCTGCACTTTAATGGAGGTGGGTAAATTAAGCAGACATACACTTACCAAACTAACCATCGGTACTCATCCTTGAAGTCTTTTCTTTGGTAAAAATGAATCATAATGTTGAAGAGACAAATATAGACTTCATAGAAATTCCACTTGCGGGTGGTAATGGTGGACACAAAGACCTATTTTTCTGCAAAATTCTGCGAAGTGAGGTTGGCATGAAATGTGTTATTTTTGTTCTGCACTACTTTTTCATGTTGAACACATTTGTTTTCTCCAACTCACTGTGACAGAGGGATGAAGGATGATTGGCAGAATAGCTAGACTTAGCCTGTTTAGTTTCTTTGAACTATTTTTTTGTCAAATAATTATTCCTGCCGTTCAGACTTCATGAAATAGATGAACAGGTCATATTACTAGTTTAAACAGAACACTGCTCTTTTCTCCACATATATTCTGTTAATTTCCATGTCTTTTTATTTCTGGTTGTTTCTTCTAATATATGATGGACTTAGCAAACCACCCTGTACTTAAACATGTGCATTTGTGTAGGTAATTGCGCACATACAGCCCACGGCCTTCTGTTCTTGTCATCCTGACAAGCAGTAGGAACAGGATTATGGGTAGAGACCGTCTTACTTGGGGCAGGAGAAAGTGTGAAATCTGATTGCTTCGGAAGATTTAAAAAATGGAACCCAGTGAGGTTGGAGGAATCCTAAATATGAGCCCGCTGAAGAGGTACGTCAGTTGGGTGTAGTCTGTTCTGCGGATTTGCCGAATTTTCAGACTTGAGAGGGTGGCTTAATGGAGGACAGTAAGAAGTCGCTGTAGGGTGCATGGGTGGCCAAAGCACCTTTTTTTCCCCCTCGCATCTGTTGAGCTAGGCAGGTTTTCCTTCATGCCGTGTTTTTAGTTGGTTTCTGAAGGATGCTTTTGTAATAGAAAATATGATTTCAGACGTATTTTATTTTATTTTATTTTTTTCTCCCAAGCTTTATCATAGTACAGACTTGAGATCCTCCGATTGGTACATTATGCTTCATTTTTGATATCAACATAACAAATGCACGATCAGAAATGACAAGAAAACGACACTGATAAAGTGAGGCCAAAAAAAATTAATAAAATAAAACAATTTGACTTCTTACCCACCCCTCAATCCTCCTCCCCATGCCCAGAGCCACTCAGATAAATCGGTGTCGTGCTACGCTCTGGACTACTGCTTATGTAGTGGATCTTAACTGTCTGACCCTTAGATATATGACATCACTGTTGTCCAGTTTTTTTCAAATTGTCCCTCTTTGTCATTAAGTGCGTATCTAATCATGTAAATGAAAAATCCAGGTATTTTAAGAGATGCATTTATGCACAAAAAAACAAACAAACCTGAAACCATAATGCCATGAACACAAGGTTGTGCATCTATGTATGAGTCATGGCATTATCATAATTTATCACTAGGGGGCATTGAAGTATAGGCTTTTTGTTCCACTCAGGCTGGAGGCTGTTTGGCTGAGCTCACCTGCCAGTTTTCCACTGACTGCATGGTGCTGAGAAAAAGCAGAACAGGACTGAGGGGGGGAAGAGGTGTGGTGGTGTGGAGGTGTGCCACAGCAGCAGGACACACTCTGAGAATAGTCGCACGATGCTAATCTTACATTTTTAGTGAGATCTTTTTAAAGGCTGTCCCGGCAGATATGATATCGTTCAGATAATTGACGTCCCTGGCGCTGCATGTTTGCATATGTAAATTTTTGTTTCATGCTCCATTTGCTGGATGCCCTTCTGTTCCTCTAATTTCTGCATCCTCTCGCTCCTACTGATCATGTACGTGTCCGTGTACTCTGATTTTGCTCCCGTCTGCTTTAAAGCTGGTTAATATTTATTTTTTCCACGATGGCGTCCTATAACTACAGGATGTTTGTGTTTGTTTTTGTCGCCTAACTGTTCGTGTCTCGGTGCCTGCAACAAACTGCTCTTGGCTTACTTCACCTGCGACAAATCAATATCACGCAAGAAGGAAGCTCAGACTCATAGAAATGCCAAAAGCTATTACAAGGATTAGAATGATAGAACATTTACAGAGCACCAGAGACAACACTGAACTTTTAACTGTCTTTCATTAAGAAGTGCTCGCAGTTGACTTTTCTCCCTGTGACTTTTGTGTTTTTTAATTGCAATTTGAAAATATTAATCCTTCCCTTAGCTGAGAAAACACTTTTTTGCCTTTCATAATCTTCTCTCTTTTCACTGAGGCCACACTGATTGCATGTTAGTGCTTTGACCCAAGCATATCGTTGGGGAAAAAAAAAACTAATTTAGAGAGCTCTTCACATCCTTTCTTTGCTTTGAACACTAAGCCTCTGATGTTGTTCATATTAAACCGTAAATATCTTACATGTATGACATCAGTGGTCATACATTTGACAGAAATGTTTGTGTGTTGTGTTGAGGTCTGCGAAGAATGAATCTAGCTTTGATTATTTGTTCTGATTGCATGTCCTGTGCTTCATTTGTTCAGTTTGGCTTCTATAAATATCTCTGCCAGTAGCTGAATTAAAAAAAAAAAATATGCAAATGCGTCAGTTGAACAGTCGCCTTTTTGTGCTCCAACAGTTTGAGTATCACTGAAACGTTCAGAATTAATAAATGTTCAGCATTTCCTCTCATACACCTGAAACATACATTTATCTAAAGTACATAAATATTTTAAATACACAAGTAGATGTTTGACATTTAAGATTGCAGGGTGAAGATAGAGGTAAACAGATCCTGATTTCATAATAATAATAATAATAATAATAATAATAATAATAATGAAACCAAAAAAATTCTTCTGGCACAATCTATAAATTGCTTTTTTTTTTTTTTTAAGATTTAAGGATGTTTAATTTGGAGCATTTAAAAAACCCAACTACTGACATCATCTGTCATCACCTCTCCTGCCTTCCCCAAAAAGTTCAACATCACGAGACATAAACTATCTTTGACTTCATTACA
>JAQQZY010000011.1:15818454-15829136 GCA_030068375.1 Ostorhinchus rueppellii
CTATATGTCAGCCCTGTGATGAACTGGTGACTTGTCCAGGGTGTACCCCGCCTTCGCCCTTAAGTAGCTGGGATAGGGTCCATGTGACCCTAGTGAGGATAAAGCGGGTATAGAAAATGAATGAATGTTCAATATGCTGAATATAAATTTTGAAGTAAAATATTGAAAAGTCTCCGTTTTATTGACATGAGGATGTGGTTACATGTGGACAAGTTACCATAGTAACACGTGGACGACTCGTTACTGTTGCACGATTCACCCAAAATGTTGACTTTTATATGTTAAAACAACAAACCAGATGCTGTAGGATCCCAATGTTTTATTTAATGTATTTAACACTAACACAGTGTTATTTACAACTTGTGGTGGTCCATACTGATACAGGTAAATTATAAATAGTCATTTCTCTGAAACAGTTTACAGAGTGTTTTTAAATGTGACATCTGGAATAAATGATCCTATTTTTCAGAGCTATGTTTTTATGTCGAGGCATGGCTATGGTGTAAAAAGTACAATCAGTTGTAACTTTTTCTACAAGTGGTCTTTTAAAAATAATAACAGTTCCATAAAATAGACATCTTTAGCTAAAGAATAAACCCACTTGATAAATGTGTGCGAAATTACTTTTTCATATTGATTTTCACTTTTGCTTGATCGGACCCCATAGCGACTCAGAAAAAAAAATTCACTTTTCGCACAAGTGCTGGTAATGTTGTTTAAAGTTGCACTTTGACCCGGACTGATGTCGGGAGAATCTAAATAATTACTGTTATGGCAGCAATGAAATGGAGGAAGCAAGTTAAAGTGTTGACACGTGCAGTATTTCTAAAGTACAGTTGCATAAATAAAAAGAAAACATACATTTGAGAAGGCACAGACTTGCTAATAAAAATCACATAACGTAACCAATAAGTGCGGTGATTGATTGTGCCTGTATGCTTTGCTTCGATGCTTTTTGGTGTCCACGGGGTGATTGGAGTTGTCCCTATCCACATGGCTCAAATCCCATTGCTCATCTCAAGCACAAGTAGTAAAAAGGAGATACCCTCGTAATCATGCACATCATAAACAACTTCATTTTCATTAAGCCTCTTTACGCTTTATGCTAAATTTAATTTAGAAGATCCTATGATTAATGTCCTCAGCTGACTATACTTATGAGGCGCAGTGGGATAGCACATGCTGCTCCCGGCGTATAGGAATACACACGACACAGCCACATTTGACTTGTACTTACATGTAAGAAAGAATTGTTTATTGAGTTTTTGATAGATTTTACTCAACACTTTAATAAACTTATATTGAAATACTCATTTTCAATTAAAATGTTTAGGCAGCAGGAGCTGAAAATATTCCTGAAAGTGAAAACGCACACCTTGCCTCTGCAGCTCTATTCTCATGGCTCAAATCAAAAGACCACATGCATTCTATTCATCAATGCGTATAAGTTTACATACCCTCGCAGAATTTTTGATTCTTTGGTCATTTTTCAGAGAATATGAATGATAATACAAAAAACGTTTTTTTTCACTGGTGGCTAGTGTTTGGGTGAAGCCATTTATTATCAAACAAATGTGTTTGCTCTTCTTTTTTTTTTTTAAATTTAAGTTTTTATTGTTTTTATAACACACACAAAAACAAGAACAAAAAAAAAATGCCCCCTTGACATCTCAAGCATACAATATTATCACAAAAAACAAAAACAATGGTAAGACGTGGAGATAAAACAGCTGTACACAGACACTCAATCATACGTTTCTCATGTGAACCCAAAACTCATCCCAAATAATTTGTTTCCCATCATTCAACTTTTCTAACATACGAGAACATATGAGGCTGCCTCAACTACCGCATTGACCCAGTCCTTTACCCCCAAAACCCTAGCACACTTCCAATTGCGCAAGATAATTCTTGCTGCCGCAATAAGGCAGAGTTTAACAACAGTGAATGCCTGTTTCGATATGTTTGGTGCTACTGACTTGTCCCCAAGCAGACAAAGTCTGGGACAAGCAGGCAGTGAGAAGCCCAGCCAATCTTCTAGTATTCTGAGGATGTTTAACCAGAAAGGGTGAACATAAGAACACTCCCAAAACATATCCTTGCATTTCCAACATAAACCCTTTTCTGCAATACCCATCCTAAGAAGTCTTGAAGGTGTATAATAGAACCTATGTACTACTTTATAGTGGATTAATTTTCCTCTTGCTTCCCTAATGTTTTTTTCCCACATTTGAAATAATCTTTGACCATTCACCATCATCAATGTCGATCCCTAAATCCCTCTGCCATATTAATTTCAAATTACTACAGTCAGCTGCTGTTACATGAGACATTAAATTATAATATATGGATGCATTATGTGCTATAGGTGGTTGCTGTAGATACGTAAGCACATGGTTCTCATTGAGGTCAAACTTGTCTCCAACACAATGTCTGATTTGCAAGTATTTCCAAAAATTCCCTTTCCCTTCAATATTGTATTTTCCCATCAGGTCCGAGTATGACATAAATTGTCCATCCATATATAAATCCTTCACTGTTATACCTTTAAGTAGCCATTGTTTCCGATACACCGTTTTCTTTCCAATGCAAATATCTGGGTTATTCTACAATGATGCATAAGATTGTCTGTTGTGTTTGCTCTTCTTAAATCATACTGACAACAGAAACTATCCAAATGAACCTGATGAAAAGTTGACATACCCTAGTTCTTAATCCTCTGTATTAGTTCCTTTAACATCAATGAAAGCTTCTAGTCTTTTGTGGTCATTGTGGATGACTTTTTTTCTCTCAGATGTTAAAGCTGCCCATTCTTCTTGGCAAAAACACCTGCAGTTCCGTGAAGATTTTTGGTTTTCTTGTATGAACTACATCTTTGAGACCTCCCAAAATAGCTCAGTGATATTGACATCAGGAAACTGAGATGACCACTGCTTCACCTTCACTTTTTTCTGCTGTAGCCAATGACAGGTCGACTTGGCCTTGTGGTTTGGGTCCTTGTCATGTTGGAACATCCAACACGTCCCACGCACATTCTGTTAGGGTATGCCAACTTATGAGCACAACTTTACATGTAATTGTAGAGAAACATCCACTTTGCATGTGACAGAATCTGATCAGTGGTTGGTAATTTCCTGAGATTATAGTAAAAATCCATGTCAAGGGTATAGATTTTCTCCAGCCTTAAAACAGAGGCAAGAAGCAGGTTTCATGATTTCTCAGACTCCTTGAATTCCAATGTACTGAAGGATAATGATAGTTTTTTTTAAAAAATTTTTTAGTCACTTCCATCATAGCTTTAAAGGGAATGTATGTTATATTTACACTTTCAGATATTAAAAAAGTCCTAAATTACCGTTTGTGTGGGACCTTTGACCAAAGCATCAGAAAGTGACCAGCTTTTATAGTCTAATGACGTAATATAGTGATAAAATCTAGAAGCACTGTTGTTGTGTTCACCACTGAACACTGCTTTAAATGAAAAGAAGGGAGTTTGATCCTGAAATCAGAGTTTTCTTCTTTGCCGGTGAGTCTTATGAAGATGTAAAGTTATGTGTTGCTATTTTTGCTAAGTTGCTTTTTGTTTCAGCCACAGTTCAGACTAAACTGACTGGTCTGACCTTGTTTGGATGATTCCAAACAGATCTTCAGTGCAGTTATTGACAACACAAATAGTACCCCCCCAAAAAATGTTTCTTTTTTTTTTTTTTTTTTGTGGCTGTTTTTGTAGAAAAACAGAGCAACAGTAATAGAGCTGTAATATAAATTATCCGCTGATGCAGCCGGTGAAGATTGTAAGACTTTGTAAGATTTTGAGTGACTGTCAAAAGAAGCATCTGTGAGTTTCAGTTTGAAGATGAGAAGTTGATACCAGAACAAGGATGTGTGAAAACAATGAGCTTTATCCGTTATTCAGTGAGTGATACAGTCTGTGGAAACATAGCATTGATTTGTTGGGGGTTTTGGTCCCCAGTGTGTTCTGATGCCCAAGTACTCCCTGCTAGTGAGACTTTAGAATATCAGTATGACATATAACCTCTTTAAGCAGGTTTTTATTACATTATGAGGGTGCTATGTTCATTACTAAGTGAATGTACAGGACATATTTTCATATAAAACTGATGAGAAGTGATGTAAACTTCAATAAAAGGCCAAAATATTCTGCTTTGAGTTTGGGTCATATCTGTAAACAACAGGATGCTGTGCTCTTGGGTCTTCTCTTGTTTATCCCCCACTGATAAAACTATACATAAGCTTATTAGCCAAGGGAAAAGTAGAGGTAAATATTCCTTGACATTTGACAAAACTGTGCTCACACAAACATGTGCATACACTGAGCCAGATCACAACCCCACTGCTGTCGTTGAATTAATTCATTTTGGATTTCACAAATATGACCTGTGATTGCTGGTTGTCAGTGGAGGATGGGGGGTAGTGTGGGGGGCTCAGCCGGCAGCTGATACATGAAATGATTGGGAGAGTGCAGCGTGTTCCCATTATCTTGTCCCTTGCATTGTAATTATCACTCCTGCTCTTTCTGCACCACTGCTCCCATCTCTCCTCGCCATTGTAATCGTGATTGACTGGTGCGGCGGCCAAAACAGCACAGTCTGAAAAGGCATCAGACACACATCTCATAACCGCCCTGCCATTTGATCTTCTCCTCCTCCTCCTTCACACTGACTGCTCCTCCATCTCTCCATCCCTTTTCGTTTTTTCAGGTTGAAGGGAAGTGTCACCCAGACGATAAGAAAACATGCTTGTAGACGAGTATGGACTCGACATGCCAGAATCATGTTATTCTGTGTGTTCTTATTCAGTGTGATTGAATATAATTACAGTTTATGTTGAAATCCTGCATGACTTGATAATGTATGCTTCGAGTTGTACTGAGAGGTCTTGGAATGCGATGTGACGGGTAGCTCATCTTAAACCTTTTAAGTTACTGGTAAGGCTGGGCAGTTACAAACAGAAATGTGTCGTGAGCATAAATTCAGTAGTGTGGACAGTGGCTTAGTTTACCCAAAGTAAAATTTTCTGGCCTTCAGTTTCCTTGAAGCTTTGAAATGCCAGACAGAGTCCTGCTCTGCGACAGGTCTGAATGATACACCTTGTCAGAGAGGGAAGTTCATCAGCAGCCACTGAGAGTGCCATCGATTGAGCTGCCCTGAGCCCCGCCAGGTAATGGATTGGATTTATCCCTCTCTGGATAAGGCTTGTGCTTAGACGAGTACACACATGCATGCACCTGCACGCGTACACACAAATGGCACTGGTGCTTTTTTGTACATCGATGTGCAGTTTACACTATTATGCACCTACACATCCCATCCCATCCCACATACAGTCGTACACATTGTACACAACACACACTGACAGCCTGTCTGAAAACTGGTGACATTGAGCAGACATTTAGACAGTTGGGATCAAAGGCAGTGATGTATTGTCAGCAGCTGCATGGATAGGAAAAAAAACACAAGACAAGGAGATAGTACTTTGATAGATATCAGGACATTTGTCAGGCATCTGTCTGTGCTTATTTTAGGGGTGAGAGATGACTATCATCAAATCCATATTTTGAGGAGGAGGAGAAGCAGCTCAAAGCTGATGGAGGATGTCTTTGATGCGGAAGAGTTGCAGTAGCTCAACTGTTTCTTGTGGTTTTGTTTCTGGTGCATTTTCTTGAGAATTTTGTCGCCGAGCATTCTCAAACAAATATTAAGGAAATTGTCATCAATAAATCGTTTGGACAGCTATTTAAGCATTTCAAGTTTCATTATGATGACAAAGGAAAACAGATTGGAAGATGTAAAACACTCGATTAAAGTGGCATTCTACTAGCTTCTCTAAATTTTAAAGAGGCAATGCATCACAAATGTGTCCAACCAAAGATGAGCATAGTTGAAGAGAGAACTAATTAGACTAATCTTTTTGCCAGGAGGTCTACCTATAATGGTTATAATCTATGGACTGTAATATGATTCAGAAAACACTTAGTGGCAATCCATCTTCCCCAGTGCCTCAAGGCGATGGTGTCCGTGTTTATGCGTATGCATACATATGCGCTGACTTGCAAGGTCTGAATTTGCAAATTGTAGCTTCAGTCTTTAATGTTGAAATGCAGAAATGTTCCTGGAAGATGACTGTTTTCTTAGCAGAGCCAGGTTTGACGAGCTTACAGGAAAAAAAAAAAAGCATGTTTACAAAAATGTATGGATATCGTCTGTTTATTTTCAGACAATGACTTCAAGAAATTTTCAGGTGGGTTTGAGTAAAGTATTTTTGACTTCCCACTGGGTCGGAAGAGGATACATGACGTTGTTAGAATACAGATGGTGATGGTCAAAGATGTAGTTTCAGGTTGAGGACCTTGATGGCCCTTGCTAATGAGTCTGTGTGGCTGAAGCATCTGTCTGGATGTCTAATGTAGCTCACCATGTGGAGAATGTCATCCACCGTCTGGCCTCTAGCCGTAGTGAATTGTCTACCGGCAGGGTTAATGTTGAAGTTGGTCGACAATCGAGACATACTGAGACTTTGAGCTTACGTAAGCTTTACCATGACCTGCAGATGGTAGATATTTAAATTAAATGACACAATTAAATAGGACTATAAGGTCTTTAAGTTGACTTTATTTCTCCTAATGTCAGAACTGCAGGCTGATCATTAATAATATGTATAATTATGCATAATATCCTGCCACTCAATTATTTCAGTGCATTATGTGAAACTATTGAGGGCTTAAATAACACAGTTTTGGTCAAAAAGTCCATTTCTTGATTGCTGTGAGACCATGAGACTTGAAATCGCTACGTTTTTAAACTTTCCTGCTACCGCGATGCTAGAACACAGAACTGAAAACTGTTACAGTCAAGAGCTCTTTGGGTGCCTTTTTCACTCTATGGAAATCTGAAAAACTATGAGCAAATACAGGCAACGCGGCATAAAAGCTAATGAAGCACCCACGTACCCGCTGTCGCGAGGTAATGAGTGTACTTAGCTCTAAGGGAAAGGACATCTCCAAAGGATTTTCAGTGTGTGCCCACTTCCCCAAGTGCTTAATCACGGTGCTTGATTATGAGCAGCCATTAGAAGCCTGTGAGTCAGCCCCACTCATACACTGCAAGGAATTATGGTGTGCTTGATTGAATTCAACATTCTTTGCCCCTGGTCTATGAGAGTTTGGCAGAAGATGGTAAAGGAGCCAACAAAAAACCTCCATGTTGTAGTGTATCACATCAAGCAAGCAGACGGGCTTTATTTGGACTGCATCTCACTTTCATTAGCTCACTGTGGAGTGGATGCTGTTCAGGGACTGTCTGACTGGTTCTGCACTTTTCAAACACAAATATAGACCTAAAAAAAGAAAGGGAGTACAAGAGGCAGATGAAATCTCAGATGTGGCAGTGTTGACATCTGTAGGCTGAAGAATTGTGGCCATAAAGGTTGAATAGTTCATCGAAATGCTCAACACACACATCATTAAAGGAGTGATATTGTGCTTCTTTTTTATTAAATGGAATTATGCATTTTAAAACATTTCCTTGGGGTCTACATAAACCGTAAATTCCACGCTTGGGTCTGAATTCTTCATTTAATTCAACTCCACAGGTCCATCTTCAACCCTGTTTCTGAGTAATGACACCAGAAAGGTGGTTTTGAGCGCTGGCCCTTTAAATACACATGAGCCACTTCATGCCCTGCCCCCTCCAGGTAGTTGGCTGTGCTGCTCTGTCCCGTTCTGCCACTTGAGTTTGGAGTTTGTTAATACAACTGAACATTTTAGGTCATTGGCTCGAAGTTTGGACGTATTTTCAGTTTGGACAACACCGCTGCTGCTGACAAACAATTGTTAGAAATCTTGACCTTTATATTTGCAAATGTTGTGATGTAAATCGTTATAAAACGTAACAAATTTAGCAGGAATTCAAAGGGGTTGTAGAAATCCACTCAATTTTTACCAGAATGAGAATAAACATAGCTTTGCAGCAGTTGGATTAAACTATTAAAGTCCAAATACACAAATAAATGTAGGGAAGATAAATAAAAATTGGTTTAGTAAAATATGACCCCTTTAACAGTTAATATAGAGAAACATCAATTAGACCTTGGTGATGAACAACAATTAATGCATATTCACACAACAACTGGCGGCAACTGATAAAGTGAAGGAATGCAAAGCTCGCAAGTTGTCGATTTGGATGATTTGAAATGAAAATGGACTACAGGCCTTCTAGTTATATAATTTTCAGTGTAATTAGAATGCAAAAATGACTATATTTCAGTGTCTGTCTAAATTATTTATTTTACAAAGGCCTTATAGGTTTTGCAGCCTCTTTTTTTTGTACATGAGCAAATGTATAATTCATTTGCATTAAAATCTCAGCCAGTGTTAGGAAAACTACATTCTTACATCAGCTTTCAAGTCCAGTTATTTTGTGTACCTGTAGGTAGGTTTATTTTACAACAAACTAGTCACATACTCTTTAACAGACTGTAGTACATAATGAAACAGGATAAAAGCATTCCATGCTCCATTAGTTATGGCATGAAGGAAACAAATTTGAGTAAATAATTAATAGTTGAACGGGCTTAAATAAATAACTCTGGTAAAAAGATAAATATTTTAAATATGTTGTATTTGCAAATATTGCCAGACCTTAGGAATAGCAGTAGTGTCTTTTTTTAGTATATAAAGCCTGCTCTTCCCCACTTTTCTGAATAAATGTGCAAAGTGAACTTGCTTTACAGTTTTCTCACCCCATCTTGTGATCTTTCTGTCCCTCTATCCTTTGTCTCTCATCAAACCACTGTGTCACTGGGCACACCTGCTTCATCCAGCTGTCAATTACAGCCCAGAATTACAGACTGGCACACAATTAGGGTCCGCCTCACACACTGGCCCACGCTGGTAATGAGTTTCCCCAGTCATTGATCAAAGTCACAATCACACTCTAGCCCAGTTTCCCAATTAATTTCCTTTTTTTGCTATCCAGTGTGCATCAGCTGCCTGGATTGTTTCGATGTTTATTCTCCAAAGCAGAAACAAAAACAGCACAAAATGGAGCTCATATTTGCAATGGCACTGTCGCAAATGTCCTTACATTTTACTTCTGTATACTTTGTCATATCTAGCAAAGTCACCAAACTCTGTGGGCTGCTACTGCACATCATTTAATAGAGCTCTCATCTGAGAAGGGGCTGCATGTACATCTACTTCTCATTATGCAAGTGTCAAGACTTGAGTAGTGGGCTTCCTGGCAAATAATAGAGGAATGACATTGCTTGTTTGTTTTCCTTGGATGTGAAATGCAGTGAAGCAGGAGGGAAATAAGTGGCAGTAGGGGTGGAGTGAGGAGGAGAGTAAAAGAACAAGTAGAGCATGGTTGCACACAGTGTTCAAAGCCGCTAGGCACAGGTTTCTGTGACTGACAACCTGCTGTAGATAGGAACCTCCTAGTCACACGAGCTGTCTGCATGAAATTGCTTCAGTGCTATTGAGACAATCTGTAGTCGTATTCGTCTTTGCTCTACTCATTTTAGCAGTGGTATTGTGCCTCATCCGGTTTATTCTAATTAATCTTGCTAGGTTTTGTGAGGGAAAATATAGAAAACATCAAATGTTTGAGTTTGAGATGAGGAGTGGAATCCAGCTAAGATAGCAATCTTGTGTCGAAGACAAGGTAATGAATTAATTTTGTTCCATGGCTCAGTAGTGAGTAGAACTTGGTTGAGTAATGAGAAGAGGAAGCTGTGATAATGGAAATCCAAATGATTAAAGTCAGTGTTTGCATGATGGTTGCAGGGACTTGTAAGGGAGTTAAGGTGTTTTAGTGGTGTGACAGTGTGCTACCTGAATGCAATAACAGACCTGTGCAGTGATTATATGTAATAGATGGTTTCTCTATTAAAAATCTAAAAACAAGGCCAGTATGTGGTATGTATTGTATTAACCTATGAACCTGTGGATTGTAATGTCCCTTTTGTCATCACCTGTCAGTGGTTTTGCATTCCTTTGATTATTATTCATGTTACTTGCAGTAGAATCAAATGAATTAAGGTGAATATACATGACTAAATGTAATGTGAATCAATCTCGCATTCCTTCAGCGAACCAGGCCTCTGCAGGAGTTCCATCAAACAGACATCAGACGAACTAGTTTAATAATCATCCTTTGTGAAAACTCCCATGATCCCATTCTACTTCCTGACATATTGTAGTTTTGAAGGGCAAAAAGACAGCTGGAAAAAAAAAAATCCATCAATGTCCACAAGAAATACAACAGTCTGGGGCACTCTCATAGAAAAACAAAATGGATGCTACAAAAGTGGCAAAAAGACACAAGAAAGAAAATACCAAAGAACACAAAAATAAATAAAGAGCTTCACAATTGACTTTTTTCTTTGCCCCATTGGAGAGCAGTAGTCATGTTATTAATATCATTAACCCTGGAGCACTATCGCCGGGTGATTTTAACCTGAGCAAATGTATTTACATGATTTTCAATATGTTGCGTTTGTCTGAGTGTCACAGAATCTGTGCCTTCACCAGGGAAGTCTCACACGTCCCAGGAATGAGTGGAGCAAACACCAAGTTTCCAGTTTTTATTATTATTATTATTATTATTATTATTATTATTATTATTATTATTTTTATTATTATTATTATTATTATTATTATT
>JAQQZY010000011.1:15829236-15853544 GCA_030068375.1 Ostorhinchus rueppellii
CTGGGATAGGCTCCATGCGACCCCCGTGACCCTAATGAGGATTAAGCGGGTATAGAAGATGAATGAATGAATAGTTTTTAAAAGGAATTTTTCGTTCTCGAATTCCTAATGTTTCAGTAATTTTGGAGCATTTTTTTTTTTTTTTTAGGATCCTCCCATGACATTTTTTTTTTCATTTTGTTAGACATGCCACAGTTGACAATAAAAAACAAAAAAACAAAAAACACTCTAATTTGTCATGTGTTGTCATATTTTGATCTATTTTTTCACAAGTACTTTGTGTTGGGTATATTATATCAGGTAAAAATCACCCGGCGATAGTGATGGTGTTCCTTTTTATAGCGTAAGTGTTCTAGGGTTAATATGATGCACTCAGCACATGTCCCTTTTTGTATTATGTCCCAACAAATACTGGTTATTTAACTGATTTTTTTGCTCTTGTTCTTCATACATTCTACCTCTGTCCTTAATGAACGAGATATCTTTCCGTTTCATATGTCAAAATTCATTTTCCCAGTACAAATTTATTGAAACAAATGGTACATGTTCGTTTTATTTAACCTTTATTTACACAAGCAGGCAAATAAGAACAGATTATTATTCACAAATGCAGCCTGATCAAAGAGCAATGGCTCCTTGAGGGGTAGGGAGTGGGGTGGCTAAAAGTAAAAACAAGGTTATGCAATATACAGAAACAAACAATAAATAAGTAAGTACATTAGAGCAGTAACAGTGAGACATGTATTACCATTTGGAACAACTTGAATAAAGCATTAAAATTATGTTCCTCCTTTACTATTTTCAAAAGTCATACTAAAGCTGCTTTTATAAATAACCCCACATTTCCCTAATTTTTGTTTGTTTCCTTGTTCACTACTTCTCTTTAAACTCTGTATTTAAATCATATCCACGCATTATCATCTAAGTAATGGTAAATTCTTTACTGTATTGTTTTTTTTAATATTGTTTCATGTACTTATTACCTAACTTATTTTATATTTATTTGAATTGTTAATTAAGTTGATGAAGGGAGGCCTTTATATTAGCATATTAAGCTTTTGGCCTCCCTTGCACTGTTATATTTCATTGATATTTACTTCTTTTTGAATTTATCTTCTTAAAGTGCAAATAAATCAATCAATCATTACATGGGAAAATGAAAGTAAATCTTCATATTACAATGTACGCACCTGTGGCATCTACCAGTTTCCTCAAACAGCCAGGGATGGAATGAAAAACCTTCTGAAGGACATTATCTGGGATGTTGAGAACCTCCTGAATCTGTGGAATAAGACAATAAGAAAAGAAGAAATCCCCATTCGGGATGTCTGCTGACAAAATGTTTCCATCATGGCTTCAATGATGCTAAAAATTCTAAGCAATTTATTTTTTAATTTTATTTGTATTGAAGCATAAGAGACGCAACATTTTCCGATCGCATCAATCTGCCACATATTCTTTACAGTATACACATACAAAAAACCCCATTCTCCATCAAAACAAGGCTCAATGACATCTAAGCAATTTCTAATGCCGAGTTACTTTTCACCCACCCTGTATGTATATGTACATGTTTATATACAGTGCATGCACACTTTATTTAATTTGTAACCCCAGTGAAAAATGACCAGTAGCTGCATTACAGTGTCATTTTTATTTTATTTTATTTTATTTTTTTTGAAATGCTTGATGTTACTACTATAGGTCAGCGCTTTAGATTAAAAACTATGAGTCTGTGTTCATTAGAATGATTCTTGATGGAGTCATTGATGCAGATGAAGCTGCTGCAGTGATGTTGCTCATCTGAACCCACTTAACTGGAACTTTGTGCAGGTCATCAGCTAAAACCTGTGTCCATCTGGTGAATGGTCTGCAGAATATTATTTCACAACACCATGCTAATCTTGAGGGTTATGGTCAAAGCTCCTTTGCTGTCTTTAAGGTGGCAGATGATGTGATTCAGTACATATCTGCATTAAAAAGAAGATTTCTGATGGTGTTTATCTGGCTTTACATTCATCTCTTGGGCCTCTAGGTAAAAAAGTACTGGTGCCACAAAGAGTTATGACTTATTAAATTAAATGGTTTCAATGGCACCCGTCTAACTGGGAATAACCTCACTTAACACACACTCACTTCTTCCCTTTTGCTGCAGTGATGTATTTGGACGACACACGCCCACATTCTCATACACATGTACACACACGGTAAATACGCACACATTCAGCACCTCTGTAGAGGCATAGACTCTGAGTAGATATTTCCCTAATGGAAAAGCTCATTGCGAAAAAATAACTGTAAAACCAGCCACCGCTCTGTCAAACTATTTTACAGTGTCAGCACAAATGCGGCAGTCTCTCTTTACTCTGCAATGAAATTTATGGCTATTGATGACTGATTGCATTTCTCCCCCTCACAGTACTCTTTTGAAAGTAACCCAGCAGCAGCACATTAATTTCTCCAAAGTCATCATTCCAAGTGCAGTGACTTGCTGCAAAAATAAAAACTCAGATGAAGAGCGAGTCTAATTTTAGTGCTTCTTATCAGTGTTGACAGTAAATACCCCTTAATCATAATTCAGACATGTAAAAATGACGTTTTTTGGTATAGATGGCCTGCGTGTGAGCAAGTGAATTCCGTTATTTCGACTGCATATGGATGCTGTGTGACTCTGTAACTCTGCTACTTGCATTATTAAATCATCCAATGCCATGTCAAATTAAAGGTCCAGTTATGTCATTATGCTTGGAGGACCAAGAACAATCTGAGTGCCTTAGAGCATTCTGAAGAACATCAATATGCAGCAGGCATTTAGAGGAATCACTGAGGTAGACACATTGGCTCAAAAGTGTGCCTCTAATTAAAGGTCTAATGTTTCATCTTGTGCATCTTTTCCATTTCTTTTCTTGCCATTCCTGTTCAAGGCAAGAAATGCTCAAGCAGAGATGGACAAAAAAGCTTGATGAAAAGACACTGATTAACCTGTCATGTTCCAGACAGGTATCCATTAGGCCCTTTAATCAAATTCTGTATGGCATGAAATTGACATTTTCAACCCACCATAACACCCCACGAGAAGCATTGAAGTGAACTGATACTGCTCTGTAGTCGGTGCTGCTGTAGCTCTTCCAACATTTATTTGGATTTGCTGTTTTCATACATCAGAGTGTCTGAAACTGCCTTTCTTTTTCTGGCATGCATTGGAAAACAATGGTCTTGAACATTTTTAGGGCCTTAAAGGGAAAATGACACCATTAATTTGTATTTGCATGGGAATTTGACGAAGTTGGTTTGTTCAATACATATTTATCATTATATAATTACGCAAAATTGGTTTAAATTGTCATTTTCATTCATAGCTTATACATACCTGGTATCTTGTTTATTGTACAGTCTGTTAGGGGTGTTAGTCCTCCAGCCACACCCACCTCTTCTTCATGTGTCCTCCTAGGTTCATGTATAAATTCCAGGTTTGTTGTCGGCGCGTTTTGCATATTGTCTTTGGTGAGAGATCGGGGTACAGGGCACGATTTAGCATCCCAGCTAACTGTGTCATATGTTGTTATCCAGCCTAAATAAATGTAGAGTGCCTCCATATGAATTGTTATGTCTTGGGTTTATGCACATCCAACAACTAAATCAACGCAGAGGGATTAGTCCGGTTACACAAGGATAGTTTTTGTGTCTTATTTTATGTTGTTTGTCTATTCTATTACATCAGTCAGTATCAGGTGTTAAGCATCATTTGATTCAAAACGATGACAATATTAATTTGGTTCAAATTTTATAATAATTTGGTGGGACTAAAACTTCATGCAAGTGCATTTGTTCAGTAGACCACTAGGTGGAGTGCAATGGAAGTGTGCATTTTCTCATTAAGGCAAGTTTATTTGTATAGCACATTTCATGAACAGGGCAATTTGAAGTGCTTTACATTAAACATAGAAGCATTGCAAGAGAGGCATGAGAAGAGAAAGTTAAAATATAAAATATGAAAACATAAAAATCACAAAAGAACAAAAATTTCATTAAAAAACATGAAAATCGTACAATTCATTTAAAAAATAAAGAAACTGTAAGCTTAAAAGAAACAGTGCAGATC
Source organism: Ostorhinchus rueppellii (assembly GCA_030068375.1). Taxonomy (NCBI): domain Eukaryota; kingdom Metazoa; phylum Chordata; class Actinopteri; order Kurtiformes; family Apogonidae; genus Ostorhinchus; species Ostorhinchus rueppellii. The sequence goes on from JAQQZY010000011.1 coordinate 15,833,339, forward strand.
TAAACTTCTGAATCGGAACTCTATTCAAATGCAGCTGCAAACAGGTGGGTCTTTAACCTGGATTTAAGTGTGTTAAGAGTGTTTCAGCTCATCTGAGGCTTTCTGGGAGTTTGTTCCAGACATGAGGAGCACAGAAGCTAAATGCAGCTTCTCTATGTCTGGTTCTGACTCTGGGAACTGATAACAGACCGGATCCAGATGACCTGAGGGGTCTGGTAGGTTCATACTGGGTCAGGAGGTCACTGATGTATTCAGGCCCTCAACCATTCAGAGCTTTATAGACCAGCAACAGAACTTCAAAGGGGACCTATGATGCTTTTCCACTTTTAATACTGTTGCATTGTTGAATATAAGTGTCAGTCGATAAGAAATTGTCAAAAAATGATGTTAATGTGTTCGGGTGTGAGTCGTAGTTACTTGGCATGTCAAAAATCACTCTGTTAACAAACTTGTTCACTAAGTGACGTCAGTTCGCGGCGGACTTTCCTAACATGGCCATGCTCACACCTACTCCCAGACTGGTTTCGCCCTCCCTTGCACTGCCCCGGAAGTTTTATTGTTGAAAACGGCTCCAAGAAAGTGTGTCTTCGGGTGTGAGGGAAAGCGGTGTTTATTCAGCTTTCCCAAAGAGGCAAGCAGCAGGAAGAAATAGACCACACAGGTTAGCGAGTAATGACAATATAGCTACGGCTAACAGTTACTTACCATTCAGAGACGTCTTGATGTAGCCTCTGTCGTTCAACAAGTTCAGCTTGTCCCGTCTGTGCCTCTGGATCGGATTCAGGATCTAACACAAGGCTGTATTTGCAAAAGTGTCACTTTCAAACATTTTTAATTTTGACGTGTTCTTGGATAATGCAGCGTAGTCATTCCCGGTGACGGCGTAAATCGAGGAGGGAGAGCTCGGCTGTGATGAGTGACATACAGTGACCAATCATAGTGTTGTGGGTTGGGTGGGGGTGTACACCAACAATGCAGGGGGTGGAGTAAAGTAAAACCGAGCGCTTTGGCGGGATGCAATAAATATGGGTAAACAAAACATCGATAGACACTTGTACAAAGTTTTTAGTGCCGCTAATCGTGCGTTACTTTTCTGGAAGGGCAAGAAATCAAATGCAAAGGGCCGAAAAGTAGCACCATAGGTCCCCTTTAAAGTCTATCCTCTGACAGGCAACCAGTGGAAGGACCTCAGACTTAGACTGATGTGGTCCGCTTTTTTGGTCTTATTGAGGACTCTAGCAGCAGAGTTCTGAATGAGCTGCAGTTGTCTAATTGATTTCTTTCGGTATTAGGTAGGTAGCTCGGTATTAGAAGACAGTCGGGTGTGGAGAGATACAGTTTTTTCTGACTGACCACCACTAATTCAGCCAGGAAGAGTTTTAACTGTTGATGTTGTATTTTTGTACTTTGACAAGTTCATCAGCAAACCTTTTTGAATGAAGAACTCTGAGTTTGGGAATTTTTTCCACGTCAGGCTGGTTTCAAGACACCTGTTCTGTTAGTGGCATACAGAGAGAGAAGAGGTTGCCACTACATAGATTACATACATACATTAGGAATTCCATCAGTCCAAGATTTTTGTCCAATTCTTTTTATATTTCACACACATGATCTTCTTCCCCTTGTGGGGGGGGCCCCCCCCCCCCCCCACTTTTTTTTTTTTTTTTTTTTTAACAAAGCTTTGAAATTTTTTTTGGTAAAGATTTAAAGTTAAGATTCAAAATGAATCCTTTGTTAGACAGGGTATTGGTGAGTAGGAGGGGTAAACTTTTGTGCAACCAGGTGAGGGTATTCAGAAGCTTTTATCAGATGTTTTCAAGAAACTGCATTCAGAATACTACTTTAAAGATGGATCTTGACCCAACCTGACAGATATTGACAAGGACCTGCTACCTTGGTACACATGTTCTGGACATGTCAAAAATCCAACAACTTTAAGGAAGCTATTTTTGATTATCTGACTACGTCCTGTAACACCTCATCATAACAATGTCCCATTATAGCCCTGTTTGGAGTGACCCCAAGAGATGTCAGCCTGACTTATCTACAAGCCTACCTGATAGCTTTCTGTACTCTCATAGCAAGAAGGATGATATTGTTAAAATGGAAAGAGCCAAAGCCACCAGTGTATGGTCACTGGGGTGGAAGAGGTCATGTATTTTGTCCAACTGGAAAAGATTCACTAAACTGTTAAAGGGTCAGTTCAGAAGGTCTCTGCTGCCTGGCAACCTTACTTGGCTTGCTTTGAAACTATAAACACGGATGAGATTAATTTGTAGAGTATAATGTACTAGTATATCTTTATATATATATGTGTGTGTGTATTTATCTGGCTTTCTGTCTGGTTTTTTTTTTTTTTTACCTCTGCCCAGGAGGTATTGTGATCGCCCGAGTTTGTGCGTGTGTTTGTTTGTTCGTTCATTTGCTGCTGTAACTTCAGCCGGCCACAAGGGGGCACTCTCTTCATTATTATATTCAGTGTGTGTCTTAGAGGGGAACGCAAAGTGCAAAATCAGTTTCCGGGGACAGTATTTGCAAATGGACCGACCGGAACAATGGCTCATTCAGCGAATAATGACGTTTTAATTCTACATTTAACTAAATCTCGTTGTTCTTACTGACAAAAATAAAATCCGTATTATGTATGAGACTTATATCTGTACAGACAGAGTGGAAACTGGACATTAACGTGTTCATATTTGGTCCAATATGGCGGTGCCAGTTGTGCGGTTCACTGCAGGCTGATATTTGGGAAACATTTCAATAGAGATCAGTACTTTCCGCTAATTCAGGACTAATTTTTTCTGAAGTAGAACATATTATTTTGTTGTCCTTTGTCCTTTTCTTTCCTCCACCAAGGAGGTTATGTAGTCGCCCGAGTTTGTGTGTGTTCGTTTGCTGCAGCAACTTGACCTCCGCCACAAGGGGGCGGAGGTCTGCACTGTCTGAGTGCTTTTCTAGTTTGTTAATTTTTCTTCTGGAATTTGTAATGTTTTGGGGGGGATAAGAAGTAAAAAATGCTCGCAGTAGTAAATGCAATTGTACTTATATTTATTTTCAAAATCTCAATAAAAACACCTTGATTAAAAAAAGAATACTACTTCATAGAAACTTTTTTAGTGAATTTTTTTCTTACAAAACAGAATGTGGATGTTTTAAACCTCAAATGCATAGATATAACCCTTCCTTACCAATTTATTCAATACGATTTGTGTATAATTCTGGATTAGGGCTTGAACACATTTCCTCCAAAGCCTCTGAGTGTGAATGTCTTACCATTGGCAAAGTGAGAAACTCCATTTCACTTGATGTTTTAAAGAATATTGGTCGGATTAAAGTTCCAGAAGTCATTTTTGGGAACAAGCTATTTTACCTACAGATGATGTTCTTGGTCTTGTAGGCCTTTTCATGGGAATAGCATGAGGAGGAATTTAGCCTCATCAGTTCATATGCATTGCACTTCTCGGCTACCGTCAGCCAAATTCAGGAAGGGTTTTTTAAAAAATAAATTATCCAGTTTCTTTCCCATTGATGTGTTCTAATGCAATAAAGTTGGAGTTGCTTATACTCAGCTTTAACTTTTCACTCATCTGTTAGGCTAACGTTCTGTTTTATGGTGATTATGGTGCTACTGTTAGTAGTGGAAGATATTTTTGTGCCTGTCATATTGTAAATGTTTTTGTTTTGTGAAATTTGAATTCTATCTAACCGAATTACAAGTGGTGCAGGAGTTTCTACTTCTTCACTCAGCAGCTCATAGTTGTTCAGACGTTATGGCATGAATGTAGTATTAATGTGATCGTTTCTTTTGCTTCTGTGCGGTTTCTTTAAGCACAGAAAGCCTTTAGAAACTCACTGTCTTGTCAGGCTCAAGGTCAACTCTTTAGTCTTTTCTCCAGAGTGCACGGCTGTTGTGACTGCATTTTATTACAGGTGTGCTTTGTTTTCTGTTTTTATATGGAACAAAATATATCATTTAAACTCCACGTGGACTTGATTGTTAAAAGCAAATAATTCACACCATGTTGATAGGAATGATTCTGTCCAGATTAGCCATAGAAGAAATTTATCACTATGACCATGATTACTGTAACTGGTTTCTACTGTACTTGCAAAATATTTATTAAAAATACATGTACAGTACGCAATTAGGTCAGCTGGTGGATTGCCAATTATTCCGGCAGCCTAATGATAAGATCACACATATGTTTTATTGTGTAATGTTTAAGTAGAGCTTTTGATTTCTTAATTACTGTAATACCTGACTTTGAGACTAGCGTCCATTGCTGCGTAAGACCAGAGTTATCATTTGCCGTGTGCAATCACATTTAGCCTGCAGTTATTCGTAATTGGTGCCAAAGCGTGTCTTTGTGCAGCAGGTTCAGCCACATGTTTGGTAATGCCACCCATTCTTTCCTTTTCTTTTACTACCACCTCTTTCACTCCTCCCTCATTTTCTCCCTTCTGCTATGTCTGTGTCTCTAAGTCACAGGGAGAGAGCATGGTTGTTTTGATGTAGGATTTGATAGATTTGTTTGCTGCTGCATTCATTTGCTCTGTATCAGGGAGCTGACGGGCCGTAAAATGAAAATTTGCCTTAGATTTTCAGCATGACTGTTTGGGGGCAAATGTGAAAGAACTCCCCATGCATTCCAGATACATATTTTCTATATCTTAAAGTCTATGTGTGTATGAATGCGATACTTGGCAATTAAAAAGCATTGTAGTATTCTCATGGAGTGGAAATGATGTGGATCATATCTATATAAGGCAACCTTTTTTCTCTCACAAATCCTGAAAATGGCATTGATAATTCCCAAGAGGTTTTAATACTTCAATGAGAAACTTGAGTTTCACTTATTTTGTTGCTCTTATAAAGGAACCCCCTGATTAAAATGTGACAGTTATGGATAGAGTCCTGCTTTTCAGGTAATTAGATTAAATTAAAATGCATGTTGTCGTCTTCCAATGCCCACAATCTCTAATTAAAATGAATGCGATGCAAACAACAGGAAGCATTTTCTAGTTAAAAAACAAGTTGAAGGAGAGAAAGTCAAACAGTGGTCTCACCTATTTGTAAGGCTGGAAAGGAGACTGGTTACAGTAATTTCATTTGACCTATGAGGCGTTAGGTCATAAGAACATCCTGTAGATAATGGTGAACCTCCTTGATGAATCATGGATATACAGCAGAAATGAAAACCAAATATATGGTCTAATTTTGGAGTAAGTGAATGTCTCAACACGGGAAAATACATTCTTATATAATGGCCTTGATCATGAGTAGCCATCAAGACGCTTCCTCTGTGTTCATGCGTGAGGTGAAACCAAAGCAGTCGCTCCACGAAGAAGGTGCTTGTGGAGAGCACGGCGCCCCATTGCTCTTTCCACCCAGTTGCTCAGCCGGTGTCACGGAGCGCGTTGGATGATGGAGCACTCTCATTCCGAGTTGAGAGAGCGCTGAAGGTGAGAGTCGGCCAGAGACCCAGTTCTTTAATCCTGCCCGGCTTCTGCCACCTTGTTCAGCAAGATAAATGGACTTTTGACACAGTCAGATCACATACTGGCCGGGCCTCTATAAACAAACATTTGTACTTTGCTATCTTATGAGACCATCATGTGACAATCAGTGAATGTCTCAACCAATTAAAAGCATTACTAGAAGGTGGTTACTGATCTAAAAAACTAATAAGAGCTCTGTATACACTGATTTTAGGAGTGCATAACTGATCAAGGTAGATTTCTGTCTCCGTACTATATGGAGGAAACGCTAAGGGGCACTTTACACGATAATGCTTGGAGCTGAAAAACGCAAAAATATTTTATGGGATGTCCATATTGTTTTGATGATAACGGTGTTTTGGGGGGTTGAAAATGCAAAAAAGTGAAACCACTCTTCAGAGTGGAAATCTTAAAAACGCTCCACCCTCGTGTCACCATGTAAAGGATGAAAAGTGTAAAATTGTGTTTCTCCTTACATAGAAATGACATGACAAGCATGAGACAGGAATGGAACAACAAGTAAACATGTGGAGCCCTGCAATGGAGGTTCAACTTGCCCTAGCCACTTTAATTTACATCCAAGAGTCCTTTCAGCAACTGATAAGAATCCTGATAGAGAGTAGTACAGAACAGAGACCAAGAATTAACTACGTTCTACAAATTCTTGACGCACCAACACAGAGGAGGTGACCTAGACAGCTGTGGATGTGACCTGGAGGACTTCTACTGTAAGGTTTACGGTATTTGGTGCACTAGGTGTGAACAGGTAGACGAGAAGTAAAAAGATTCTCGGCAGGCACTCTTGGAAGTGCTGCCACCTAGCCATCTGGTGTGTATACTACATTCATATATATGACATTTCACACACTTTTGCGTTTACATTTGCACAGATTTCACCCAGAAACGCCCGTCTAAATACGGAGTTAAAAGTGAGAACAAAACGCCACTTTTGTGCTTTTGATTCAGATGGTTTTCGTGTAAATGTGGCCCAAGAGTGAATATAATTGCTGTAAAAATACTCCAAGTGTTCTCAAAAGCAAATGTATTCTTTATGACAAGACATGCAATCATGCTTCTGTGACTGTTGGTGTGCTTCGCTGATGTCCAGGTGTGCTACAGACAGACAAACCATGGGGGGCGATTAGGAACGATGTCCAACACCTGGGTCCACAAGTGAGATGGGAGCTCGGGAACATCCCAAATGACATTTCTTGCATGTGCGCTGAAATTCACTAACTCCATATCCCCTGTCTGAACTCGAGCGATAAACCGCCAACAGCCTTTTCACATTATTCATCGTCCTCTGTTCAGGGAAGTAGTGGACAACTCGACAACCTTAAGATGAAAGAGCATTTCTGACAACCACGCTTTGCTGGGGAGCTTGTAAGCAGTGCGGGCAGATAATTTACATGCATAAATCAACGCGTCTAATCTTTATGTCCGCACAGTATAAGCTGGGCTTAAAATGAAATCTATAATATAAACATTACATTTGGCCATTTTGGTTTGTCCTTAAAGATTTTTTTTTTCGATATATAGAATTGGCAACATATTTCAGCAGTGCATAACTCCATAACTTGGTTAGTGAATTCGATAACCAACAATAAAAATGAGTCTGCAATTCATTTGGTTAGTTTGTTTTTATTTTTATTCTCATATTTCATGCAGACAGTTGCAGGTTATTAAAGTGACAGTTTCATCATGACTGGCAATAAAAGCTTCACATTCAACCCCCACTTTTTAAAGTAGTCTGGTAGTCACAGATCAATGCCCAGTTTTTTTCTTTTGTAATAACTGGGGGTAAAGTTTACTGTCCCAATGGGAGCATTGGTCAGACTGTGCACAAATGGTAGAGATGCATGTATCCTTACCCCCCCATCTCTCTCCCTCCTCGACTGCATTGTCTTCCCTCCCGGCTTGTATCATAAATGGATTTTCATGCATCATCTGAGCGGGTGTGTTGGAGTTGATGGTGTGAGGAGGATTCCAGTCACACAGTACTTGTCCTATACCTTACTGCCGATTTTCCCCCTTCTTCTGTCAGGCCCCCCCCATTTTTGATTCTTTTTCTAACCCCTCCTTGTTTGGACACTTCTCTTCTTTTATGGAATAAATCCTTGTGTTGTCAGACAGGCCTGTGTATACCAAGATGCATTATTCAAGTCAAGACTTTGAAGACCGGACACTGTACAGTAACACGAGAAATGATGTAAGCCTTCAAAAACATGGAAATAAAACTACAATCAAACACTCTTCATGTTACAAACAATCAGATGCATCCACTGTCCTTGCATCCTTATCTTGTTCCTGCATCTCTCTCAATGATTAGAAATTATGGCCAAAATGTGTTTTGTTTCACTGAAATCTAATCATGTCAACTCATCCTTAAATTCAGTTTATTCTTTGTGTCAAATCAAAAGAAATTGTCTCGAGGTGTTCCCGAGGTTGCATCAACTTTGACCTTCAGGCACCAAAGGAATTTCTTTCAAGTAAGTTTTATTTATAGAGCACTTTCCACAGACAGGGAGTCACAAAGTGCTTTACAGTGCAAGATGCATTTAAAAATACAAAATAAAATACAGTTTAAAATTCAGTGAAAATAAAATGTGGTAAAATCAGTAAGTGCAGCCAGTTTGTCGCAGCCTTGAGTCATTGGATTCAAAATGCCCTCTTGAGCAACAGTGTTTTAAGATGTTTTTTTTTCTTTTTTTTTTTTTAATTCAAGTTTTTATTGAAGTATTCACTTGGTACATGACAATCATATAATGTTGCTTAATATTAAAAAACAGGGAATTTATACATAAATTAGAAGAAATATTCAAAATGCTATCCGTGGAGGTGGTTAAAAAGAAAAAATAAAACTAATTATAATTAATAAACATAAAAATAAAAATAGTTAAGGGAAATAGTTCAGCTGCCGTCCTGTTGACTGGCAGTCATTGTTTTATATGATTCTGAAACTGGGGCTCTAGTCCCGTCCCTACTGTTAAAGCTATGGAGCAGATATTCGTATAAAGCAGTCTTTATCCTCATTTTTACCCATTCTTTAAACTGTGGGGCTTTAGGATTTCTCCATTGTTTAGGAATAATCATAACCGCCACTGAGACCCCAACCATAAAAACAGAAAATTTCCTGTCATGTAAGCAATCTGTCATTTTTTACCCAATAAAAACAGCCTTGGACAGGGTGGCACAAATCTGTCCTACCAGTTAATTAGACTACGTGTCTTCAGATGTTTTTTAAAAGTCTCAACAGAATCCATGGACCACAAATGTATAGATTGTTGATGCTTGTGTTGCACATTCGGACACAAACTGAGTTCCAGGTGTGCATGAGTTTTTCAAAAAAGGTTTACTTTCTTTCATGTAGCAATTCAGACACACAGTTCAGACACTTAGCTCCTAACTACACATGTGCTTCTCTTCCTGTTTCACCTGAGGACCCCGCCCGCGACTGCTGCCTTCACAATGCCTGTATCAACCTGTGTCAGTGTGTCTAAAAATATGCCTAAAATATAATAGCTGCTACTGTAAATAAACAATCAACAAACAAAGTAACAATCGGGGGTGGCCAGTGATCATTAATTTTTGATGTTAAATACTCAGGGCCCCACAGTTATATCCAAGTCACTGTTTCTGCCACTACATTCTGACATTTTCCCCTCCATTGTTAATGTACTGGGACTGACTGACCAGCAGACACATTGCTGACAGATGTGTTGTGCTCATATCTATATCGGTGATAAAGAGCTTTAGGTTTATATTAGGTGCCAGTCAAGGCCAGTTATTGATTTTAATTAGTTCTAATTTAAAGTTTTGTGATATTTTTGAAAGACTTTCTTCTCATCTGGCTTGCACCAGTTATGAAAAGGTCCCCCCCCCCCGCTCCACCAGAAAGACAGAGAAGTGATATTGTTCCCTTTACTGAAAGTCAGCTTCCCATTTGATGGCTTATCTCTTTTATTAGCTTGATGCTATTACTGGCATGGCTTCTTGGCTTTCATTATCCATTTTTATGCTGCAATATTCTTTTGGAATTGTTATCATAGGCGAGTTCATCTTGTCGTGTTGTTTATGCGTGATTGATTTGTGGGTTGCTGATCTCACCCTCCGCCCCTTGCTCACAGCCGCCTCGGCGGGTCGACAAGGTTACTTATTCACAGATGATAGACATCTTTATTAGGAGAAGAGAATGCTTTAAAACGTTAAGCACGGGCATTTATCTGGAGTTCGGCATCTTACGGCCTAACACCCGACATGCCCAATCCCATCCATCACTGGCCCAAGTTCAGCGCGTTTGCCCTTTCCGTCAGCCTGAAGGGCAGAGTTAGCAGCAAGAGACTCAGAGGAGCAGGCAGTGTTTGCCGTGACAGGGCCGAGGGGAGGTCAATATCCTAAATGTGTCTGCAGTATCACTATTTTGCCCATCAGACTGACCCTTTTAATCCGCTTCAAGCCAAAGCCTGCTGGATTGTTGTTTGCGTCCAACATCTGGGAAGTAAAACAGTCCGAAGCATTTCTTTTTGGCAGGTTTTTGTTTTTGAAGTCTCAAGCAGAATTAAAAACTTTGAAGATACTCATTATAATTTCCTGGAAAAGAGCCAGCCATGTTTACCCAGCGGCCCTGGTTTGAGTCTCTATGCATTTATGCTTGTGTAATGAAGTTTTGCCCAGTAGTGATGGCAAATGTCATTAATACTTGCATGATGACTTGGAGTACACGCATTAAGCCAAAACTATGGATGCAACTTGTTTTGTCTAGAACATATCATTCTCTACTCCCGCTGTGTGTAATGGCACTTGGCATCAACGGTTGATGACAAAGCGATTTATTTCTCACTACTTAGTCTTTTCAAATGCGTGCATCATCTTTGCCAAGGCCTTAGTTATCGCTATGATCCTTCTACAGTCAGACTGAAGCATATGCGCACACCCACACACCCAGACATTCTATTCTTAAATGCTTGGCTTCTGTAACTATTGAGATGGCTTGCTCAGCATTGACATTACCTCTCGAGCTTGCTCTCATCCCAGTGTTCTGTAATTTTATAGGTATTAAAGAAGCCCTATAAAGCACAAGCATTAAAACAAATATTACTAGTTGGTATGTTTGGATTACAGCTGGGAATACTATGAGTATGTGCTCTTGGGGGTTGGCCTTTTCCATTACTTGGCGGACAAGATGGCTTTTAACCTTATTGACCAAAAAGTAATTTGATACCAGCTAAATGAAGCCCTACTCTAGGCCTAGACAGGATTTCAACATTTAACATGGCAGTTCTCTTCATCTTTATTGGCTAACTAAATGGTCTTTTCCCAGAGCTTTAATTATTCATTGATATTAAAGTTTTAAATCCACTGGCTCTTGGGTATGCAGTCATGCAGCTTTGGAATAAAGATCATTAACATTAGATGATATTAGTTTAACTCTTCAGAGATGCTTTGTATCTTTGTCTGCCAGGGCTTAAAGTGGTCTCATTGTTTTCCACGAGATGGGAATGTATTTGCTGTACTTGGGTTAATCATCGAGTGAGCCGCAGAATCGCTTGGCATACTGACTTATTTATCATATTTAAACATTAATGTACATATGTTGAACATGAGCACAATATGAGCAGTGAACAACAGTACGTATGAAGGTGGGTATGTCATAAAATATCTTGGAGTCACACATTTTGTTGTTAATCAGTAAACTTAACGAGAAAACAAAAATACATGTGTGGTTCTGTAAATGAATAGCAGCTGTTTGCCAATTAGTAAGGGCTTATATATTCTGCTCTGTGCCAAGAAGCAAAAACAAAAGTAATGTTTATATTTAAGCTATCTACTGTATGCATTATTTCATTATATAACATTATATAACTAATGTTAAGTTACAATCATTGCGATGACAATTTCATTTTTGAATTAATCCTCTTATCTTAATTGTTCACTAAATTGTTGTTAAATGTAAAACAATAATTGTGGGAGTGTTTCTCAAAGCCCAAGATGGCATGGTCAAATGTCTTGTTTGATCAACAATCCAAATATATTCAGTTCTTTTAGTCGAGGAGGAAGGCAAAAATACTCGGATTTCAGAACCTGGAATTTCAAAACTCTGATTATCAAAATGGGTATTGATTATTTTAGTAGTCGAACAGTACTTTATTGACACACAAATTGTTACAGCTCTAGATTTGGTGATGGGACAGGATGTTGGTGAGACTCCTTGTCATTGTAGTGGTTCTTTTAGCCTTGTCCAAAAATGGCTGCAGTGCGGATCCTTGCAATGCAGTCAGAGGTACTCTTTGGTTAATTTATGTTAATCTGTTGCTATATTAATGCTGTTGAAATGAACTGGTCAATAATGATGACACAGGTTTAAACTATTATAATTTTGTGCATTTTGTCCACAAGATGGCAAACCAATGCAACAGTACTTGTGAAAACCTACACATTGCAAAATCAGTATAGAATGTGCTGTACTGTGATTATACCTCATGTCTTACATATGTTGGTCTGTAAGTCGGTGTCTTATGTACAGTGCTGTCAGCACTGAAACTATTAGAGGTCGATTGATGTGGGTTTTCCAAAGGCTGATGCTGATTTTTATTTATTTATTTTTTTAAATTAGGTCAGCTGATGGATGAGATCTGCAGCTGATTTTTGAGGTTCAACATTTTAAGCAGATTTTTTTGAAGCGCAATTACTGTAAAATATAATTGAAGACTTTTATTCAACAGTATAAATGAAATTGTTAGTACGTATACATATAGTACTCTTATAACATTTATTGAACTTCAAGTGCTGCCCACACAGGTGCCTGATCAAATATCTTGTTACATTTTTACAACTGAGTAAATATCGGCTTTAAAAAAAAATAAAAAAATTCAGACCAATGGCCGATACTGAAAAAACATCAATATATCGGTTTATCTCTAGAACAGGGGTCACCAACCCTGGTCCTCCAGAGCTACTGTCCTGCATGTTTTAGATATTTCCCTCTTCCAGCACACCTGGCAGCTCATTATCAGGCTTCTGCAGAGCTTGATGATAGGCTTATCATTTGAATCAGGTCTGTTGGAAGAGGGATACATCTAAAACATGCAGGATAGTAACTCTTGAGGACCCCTACTCTAGAAACTACGACTGGTGTTGAGAAATATGTATAAACTAAAGGATACACTTCGACTATGAAATTATCTCTGGGTCCTTCAGCTTAAAGTTTAGTTTGTCTGAGTGTAGCTTGCATATTTTTTAATAGTTTTTTCATAATTTTACCATTTATGAGGTTTCTTGAAGTGCAGATCACTCTTTCTGTGGACAAGAGGGATTATAAACTGTCCTTATTTGCACAGGTCTGTTTTTGAGTCAAATATTCACTCACAGTGTCTTCACGTGCAGTTTATTTTAAACCATGCAACGTAATGTCTTGTGACTCCTGTCCATCATGCATTGCTCTGTGCAACCGCCCAGACTCGCATGAGATTTAGAGAGAGAGACAACCTTGGCAGTACAATACAGTAGAAAAAAATTCCATGATAAGACTGACTACATAATTATATTAATTCATAATTGAATATAGGATCAAATTCACGATAGTCATTGAAGGTCCTTTTATGAAGACGTTTGTCAGAAAAAAATATACCTCCAAAGGTGTCTGTTTTATATTGAACTGATAAAAGCAGCGACAAATAAAATAAGTTGAGAAAGAATCTATCCTTTTTTGCTGGAGACAAGTTGCAGTACTTCACAGTGGCACTATTGATAAATTCTTTTGTCCATCTCAGCACTGGTAGCAAAATGGGAGTAGGGCACTCCTGTGGGAATTAAGATGTACACCAGTGTGATCTTTTTTTTCTTCCTGTGCAGTTTTGGCAAATTGATTGTTTACGCTTGGCTGCTATCTTACATTAAGGCCCCTGATGCCCCTAAGATTGCTTACATGTGCTCGACTGATCTATATTTAAAGTTTAATTACTATCCTCTTTAACATCTTAACAGAGTGAAAGCTGGGGAGGCCTTCTTGACTCTAATTGTTTTGCTCCGACATTGTTTGCATGAAGATCAGTGGCCGGCACACTTGCAAACTGCAACTCCCTTCGATTGGAATCTGCAGTGTGTTGGGTTGACTGAAAGGTGCCTAACTGCTGGTTCACTGTGCTATCACTGCCGCTGTCGGAAGTGTAATATATTGTTGGAGCCCTGAAAGGTGATGCACTTATACAGTACGACGGTTCACATGGTGCTTTATGTGAGTGCAGTCCAAACGTGACTCACAAATCTTTAAAGGCTTTGATTAGTGAAAACCATGATTGACCTTTCACGGTGTGATCGATGAGACCCCTCTCTGCTGATGGTTTAAAATGGCAGGCCTTCAGTATTGATAAGCACTCATTGGAGGGAAAAAGTCTACTTGGTGGATTGCAGGCAGCATCTGCGACTCTCAGGTAATGGAACTGTCATTCTTCCTCTCTCAGATAAAAATCGTCTCCCTCCTTTCCTCTTTTCTTACTGCCATCTTCTGCTGTTATAGAAGGGCTATAAATTCAGCAAGGTGGCGACACCATTACTGGAATAACTTGACTGTTTTTTGAATTTCTGTAGGAGACTGAAACGGACAAAAACAATACAAATGTTATCATGACAATTTCCTAAGATACTGAACATGGTAAAGCTCATAGTATACCTCCTTTGGTTAAGTACCAGTTTATCTGCTATCTGCCTGACAACCATTCCTGAGTTTGGTTTGCTTTTATATGTTCTTTATATATGTTATCTTTGCATTGAATCCTATTAACATCTTTAAAGGAGCTGTATGTAAGAATTGTGTTCCATGCAAATATAAAATGTCCCTAAATGTCACCAGACATTAAAGAATCCTGTTCATTTCAAACACTGATATCACTGACAGTACGAGTCCAGCCAGGATAATTGCATTTGAAAAGCTGAGTGTCAGCCCATAAGTAATGTTTATGTTGTCATTTTGTGTTTTGGTCTGATGCTTCATCCATCACCTATCTCCCAATCACCAAGTCGCTAGCATTTCAGCCTCCAGGTTGCCAGTTCTCACTTAGCTGCAGCTAGGAACATTTCTGATAACAAATGTCTGATGTTACTCGACCTAAAAGGCCTCTTATTATTCCCGAATACTTTGTGACAAAGTGAGAAACGAAACAAGGATATGTATAGGAGATGCTTTTAAAACATGGAGACAACTGAAAGTGGAGAAGAATTTGAAGACTGATGCTGGCTCTCATGTGGTCTCCCACAGCCTGGGCCCAGGGTCTCACCAGGACCGAGCCACAGTCTTTTCTCCTGGCCTGGTCCTGGGTGAAGAGACCATGGCGTGGGCCTTGATGTAGAGCCTGGGCCTGGTATAAGTACTGGTGTAGGACTCTTGGCTTGCCATGGTAGCTCTTTGTAGCAGACGCTCATGCTGGATCTGGCAACCCCAAGTGTGGGGGGAGGCAGAGGGGATACCATACTCTCCAGTATTTTGAATGTGATTGCAGTATCAGTTTTGGCCACAATTCTATTCAGAAAAAAAAACATCTACCAAATATCAGACGCAGGTAGATTTTACTCAATGAGTCAGAAACAATGGAGATGCACCTTGGCTCAAAGATGAATTCAATGTGGAAGTGTCATAGTTGGAATACCAGCTGCTCTAATGTGCTCCAGAAAGTGCTAGGTCCCATAGACTTTAAACACATAAACAAATAATTTTTTCTCTGGACTCATTCTGGTCTCATCTCATTTATTTCGATGCTGTAACTTATCTAGTCATCTTGAAATTTTATCTCTGTTGTTCAGATCTTGGGATTCATATTTCTGAAGATTGTTTAATAAAACACTGTAGTTGTGAATAAAAGGTTCCACTAACAAGACCGTGAAATAACTTTGTTTCACAATGTTTGAAGTTTACAGCTTTACTGACTCTGTAAGCTAGCACGTACAATTAGCTCACATCCGACCCCAAAGGCTCTTGCAGTTTTCCTCTTTTGTCCAAATATGGTCACTTCTCAGTCCAAAACCTGAAAATGGCAACAGTCAAATGGTAAACTACTGGCATCAAAACAACATTTTTGAAACAATGCATGCTTCCATTTATTAGTTCTAAACAGTCTCTAGTCAGATGGCCTTCCAGTTCACATGCAGGTGAATATTTGTAGCAGGATAGTTGTGAAATAAAAATAGAGATGGGGAAAAAATAATTCTAAGGCTCCCTGCTGTGTTTTGTCATGTATTGCTGCAATGGTTCCATTCTGTCCAGATTGAGTTGAGTCTGAAAACTGCTTCTCAGTGCAGTTCATAGTCCATTCAGAAATCTATTTTTCAGTGGCCTTGAAGGTTTATTGAAAATGGGGAAGATTATACTTCACCTTTTGTTAGAATACATGCATATATCTGTCATGCTTTTTTTTTTTTTGTACCACAGCATTCTGAATAATTTGATGCAGTACCAGGTTTTAAAAAGATCTTGTACAACAGGTGCCTAAAAACCTTGGATGATTTCTGAGTTATTTTCTAACATTTTAAAAGGAATGAATGCTAAAATTATACCTGATGAGCATACATGTTGATTAAAATAGGGCCTTGTTTTACTAACTGTTCTCTTGGCCAATAAAAAGTGGAAGTTATTTCAGTACACATGTTGGTACACAACTTTAGTAAGCATTACCACTAGAGACATATTAGCATTGAGCTGTCATTAGCATTTACTTTAAACAACTGCTGCTGCGGTGGTAAATTAGCATCAATAAATACACTCCTGGTTAATCAGATTTTAATTTGCCCTTATAATTTTGTGTCTCTCTAGACTCTCATGCATCCACAGGATATCTACATTGTGCTGTCTACAGTTTAGAGAACTGGGCTCACATTTCAAGTGACACGTGAAAATGCCAAAGGACTGTTTTTAGGCATTACATGAAAACTGACAAAATTAGACCAAAATTGGGAAATTCACCAAACCCGCTGCCTTGAGTCTTGGTGTAACTATTGTCAAAGCAACCCAACTTAGAAAATTTGTGAATAATTGTGCCAATTTTGAGTCATCTAACCATGGTAATTAATATTAGAGCAGAACTGAATGGTAAAAATAATCAAGATATTGATGAAGTTTTCATATTTGAAACTTTTTGCTATTATTCTTGGGGATAAATATTTACAACACAGTTGCGTAGACGCATCCAATTAGAGCTGCGATGATCAACCAAGTAGTTGCAACAATTAAATTAACTGGCAGCTATTCAGGTTGAGTAATTTTTAAAGAAAAACACCAAAATTCTGTGATTGTAGCTTCTTAAATTGCAATCAGCTTTTCCCCTTTGTCAGTAAACTGAATATCTTTGGATTGTGAAGTAAACAAGTTGAGAAGACAGTTGAGGATGCAGTATTTACCTTTCAAAAATAATTTTTTCACCATTTTATAGGCCAAAAAAAACAAAATAACCAAAATGATCTATAGTCACAGTCCTGTATCCCCTGTGTTTGTATTTTACTTACAATTTTTGCCGTTTCAATAAAAGGGAATAGCACAAAACATGAATGAAATGAAGAGAGGTTGAATTGATGTGAATTCCTCTGAGATAAAGATGCCTTAAATGATTCTTAAAGGTGCAGGAGTTCACCATTGAGATGCTTTGCTTGCTGAATAGGCTGAATGAATAACCCATAGAACCTGATGCTGTTGAGTGCAAATGACATTCCACCTCTGCACTATGAAAGGAAGATAAAAGAATCGCTCTGTCATCTTCACCATCACATCTCTGTTTAGAGTTACAGCATTGTAGGAGGAGGGAAACTGCTCTGAATACACTGTAGTTTATTGGAGAGGTCAGGGTGACATGTCGCATGATTCACATTTCTGCGTTCCTTCCTACAGTTATTCTATTTCAGGAGCAGCCGGGATGTGTGGGATTCTTCGTGCAGTTCAGGGACTATGAGTGTGCATGTCATCGAGGTGGTAAGAGTGAGAAATAGAAAGAAAAACAGAGTGGGAGTTGGGAAGAGAAGTCTCCTGAGATTCTATTATGGCTGATGTGTACACTGGGATGAGTGCCAGGTATACAGTTGATATAGAAGCAGACGGAGAGAATGAAGGAGCCAAAGTGAATGGATATTGCAAGTAATAGAGAAAAAGCATCACAAACAGTGTCCTCGTGGTGAAAAAAGCCCTGCCCTGCCTCTGAGCTCATCAAATACTGTGATAAAGGAGACACTTTGATGTTACATAGAAGTCGTCATCTGTTAGGTTTTATATGTCTCATAATTTTGGAGCATCTGTGATATGGTAATTGCTGTTTAATAACGTGTAATGACTGTAAGTTCCTAGGCTGGACTATTTTTAAATGAGGGAATTAGATTTTATTTGGTGTGCAAGTTTATAAGATTTTGTCAAAGTGTTCTGGGTCAAGCAGACGTGCTGCTATTGTCAGCGCTCTCCATATTCAGCCGGGTGTTTGTAAGAGCAGCTTTCATCAATCAGGCTGTTATCTGATTTGGCACCTGGCTTGATCAGTTGGTACAACATGCTGCAGACATCCCTGATAAATAAACCTGGAAGAACTATCCATCCCATCTGCCCCTACATATGTCATCTGATGTAACTCACTGGGATGGGAGTTTACACCTTACTGAGTCAGAATAAGCACATGCTTGGCTGCCAGGTGGTTGTAGTGTATTCATTCAGAGGCTAATATATGACTGCTTCTGTGAAAGGAAAATGACAGTTTGGTTCTGAAAATTCATAAATAAAGTGCTAATCTGATGCTCGGTTGGAGAACAGTACTGACCCGCCTGGTTGATATAATTTAAAGGCACATCTGCCCAGACGTTTTCCCTTTTTCACTGTTTAGAAGACTGTAAGGTTTGATTCGGTGCCAAATCTGTGAAAATAGAAGAGGTCTGAGGCGGTCGTGTAGCGCTGTTGCCCAGGAGAAGTCGGCCAATAGTGGATTTTTAAAGACCGATGTGATAAAAATAGTTTTGGACCAGATGATATCATGCTTCTCCCTGGTTTCTTTTGCGGATCTAAAATTAACCCTTTATCAGGCAAGTGACTATTTTGGTAATTTCAGCAAGTCAGTGACAGGAACAATTGCAGTGAGGACAATGAGTCAACAATCTCAGGCCCAATGTGGTCTACAGGGTCTGTAAGGTCCACCTGTGCATGAACAGTGAGTGTATCTGCTCTGTTTGGTACCATGAAGTAATGGTACTAATGTCAGGAAAGATGTTCAAAGGGATCATGTGGATGTGGACAGGGGTCTGGATCAGCACTTATGATGTTTTAATGCTCTAAAAAGTGATGTCCTAATGTTCTAAAATGTGTTTTTTCTTGTATTTTTATATGTACTCTGTTGTTTTTTTTTTTGTTTTTTTTTTGGTGCAAGGAACCAAATATGTTTACTTCATTCACCTTCATTTTCTATGACATGTAAAAAATTCACACAAGTAAGTCTTGTTATGTCCTCCAGTAACACACAAAGATTTTTGGATTTCAGAGTATTTCTGTGAGTGCCCTATAAAGGGTTAACCATTTTGCTTTTTTCAGAAACAGCACAAACATTTACCAAAGTATCTAATGTTGCATAAACAGCTATGCAGATATTTGGCTAACTGATATTTTCCTTTTTTGGGGCCTTTTGCCAACATATAATTGGCATTTTTAGGTGAAAAAAACTGAGATTTTTGACCAAGGAAAATGAAGAAATTGTAAAAAAGTGCTGTCACACCATAATATGCACCTGCTGTTGTTGGTTTGTGTAATGAACCTGCACCTGAAACATCAAATATAGGTCATGTTGATGTGCAAGTGAATATTTTCCCTGCAGTGGGACACTTAAAGTGATGTAGTCTACAGAATATAAACAATACACTCTGACAAACCATAGGCCTTTCTTCCCTGACTATTATATGAATGTCCAATGTGTCTGCAGCTCAAAGAAACAATGTTTGTCTCAGTGTTTTTCTTTTTTTTTTCTTTGGACCAGTTTATAGTTATAGTATAATTAGCATTTTACTCTGTACGAAGATGTATTGTAAAATGAGGGTCAAGAGAGCAAAAAAACAAAAAACCCAAAACAAACTAAGAGTAATTTCTTCAGTGTGTTAATACACAGTTATCAGACAATGGTTTGAAGTAAAAAAAGTCTCTGTTTACCTTTGGAGAAGATTACGCATTCATTCAAGGACAAACTTGAAAGACATAAAAGTATTGGAAGCCCATTTCTAAGTGATCTAAGAGACAACGATTTATCACAGATGCTTGATGAGATGGGATAAGGATTTTTTTTTTTTAATCTGATCTCTTTCTCTCTGACTGTTTTTGTGCACAAGTTTCAGAGTCCTTATATGTAACATCTGCAGATGAGCATTGAATAATGTTTGTCATGTGTACTTAAGCATACTCTGACACTTTAGAGATCTGTATGTGACATAAGTTTATGTTTTAATAACAATGTGTGGACACAGGTTTACACAAAAGGTTATGTTTTTGCCAGGGATTTTGGGTTGGTTTGTTTGTTTGTTTGTTTGCAACATAACTCAAAAAGTTACGGACAGATTTTGATGAAATTTTCAGGATATGTCTCCTCTGGGTCAAGGAAGAGATGATTAAAAAAAAATTCCTGGATCCAGATCGCCTCCAAAATTTAAAGGATTCTTTATCATTGTGAGATAGGGCATGGTGGTACAGAACTGAATATGAAGTCATTCA
>JAQQZY010000011.1:15868834-15912990 GCA_030068375.1 Ostorhinchus rueppellii
CCCTAAGCAGCTGGGATAGGCTCCATGCGACCCCCGTGACCCTAGTGAGGATAAAGCGGGTATAGAAGATGAATGAAGACAAAAAAAAGTAAGCACATTAATGAACTTGTTTCATGGGTAACAAATGAGAGGCAATCTGTTATTATTGAACTGTGTTTAGAGAGAACATTATTTTTCTAATGAAACACAAGAACAAAGAAAATGTATTACAACCAACATTCCATGAAATCAGGCAATTGTGTTGTTTCCTTTTTAGACACCCTCTTCTCCTGCTTAATCTTTAGAATCACTCGTTCAGGGTCTGTTGTAGGCCTTAGCATTTGCTTTGTTTTAGCAGTACCTTCCATTATCCTTTCTAATTTTGTTACAGTTGAGTGTAGACTTGTAATGCCTTAGGCATTTGCACATCTACCTCATTTGTTCCAGACTTTTGACTTGACTTTTTGATTGATCAGAACCAAAATTGCAACTGTGCTGTCTCCCACTAACTGCGGTCTGGATCAAACAGCTGGACCTTGGCAAAACAAAGAGAATTTCCCAGTCTGAATCAGCTTGCTTCATGGTTAGGGTTGTTAACACATTTTTAGATGGTTTGGACTTGCAGGAAGTTAAAATCCCTATAAATAGTATTCACCCTTTTTGTCGTTTCCCAAAATTGATCATGGTCAAATTTTTTTTTTCTTTTTTTTGACGAGTACACAAAAAACTTCGTCAAAGCTAAAACACATTTCTACAAAGCTGTGTAAATTAATAAAAATATGCACAGCCTCACAAAACGTTCCTCACCTGCATTAGGTGTGGAATCCAACCCCTCCTCCGTGGCTATGTTCAAAGAGAATTGTCAAAATTAACAGAACAGCAAAACTGGGATTGATTGTGCAATTTGCCACGGGTTTGCCATGCACCACACATTTTGTTTGAATTTCTCTTATGAGTGTAATGTCTGAACTTCATTTAACCATATGAGGGTTTTTCTTCCCTTCAGAATCTTACTTTCCTATGCATCCATTTATTTATTACTGCTACAACTACTACTGTTATTGTATCACCATTGTTACACATTCCTTTTACTCTAATGTTAATGAAAGAAATGTTTACAGACAAATAACCACTTTTTTTTCCCTTTTATACCATTTTTATTTATCCCTCTACTTCATGGACGGTATACAAATGATAGTCTTTTATCTTATTTAAAATACAGCTCAGTCAAGGTGAGGTTATTCTATAAGCCTTTCAGGTTTCCGACCTCACCTGCACATTTTCGAACCCTCCTCTCCACCAAGAGAGATATGTATATGTATCAGTTTTTATATATATATATATGTATGTATGTATGTGCAAATAAATAAATGGGCTTATCAAAAACATACAAATATTTCTATTAGATAATTACTACAGTGATTTGTCTCAGCTGCAAACAACTTATTTAACCTTAAGTGAACCTTTGAGGAGCTCTTCATTCCATCAATGACCATCAGTTTGCTAGAGAACATAAAGATTGAGGGGTTGGGGTTCATTGATTCATGAGATGTCATTTTCACATGTTGACTGGCCTCCACAGAGTCCAAACCTATGTGATTGAGAACTTTACTCAGCAGTGTGACTCCCATTATCAATTCAAGCTCTCCGTGAAATTGATTGCAACTCTGCATGGAAAAAATGTTTTGACATTTATTGTAATTTTGCATTTACATGACTGAAACAGCCACACCAGTCCGTCCTGTAGTCAGATCTTAAGGTGTTTCAATGACATCTTGAGTGCAGGGTACTTTCTCTTGTATTAACCAATATACATGACAGAATAAGTGATGCCATAAATATTCTCTTTCAACTCAATGTTTCGAGGATGAACCTTTGGTCACATTTCACTACTTCTTTCTTGAAAAACCACTCAAGTTCTGTCAGGATGAATTGGGGATTGGCCATCCATTGGATCCACTGGAGCATCTATTGGATTGGATTGAGGTCTGGGCTTTAACTCGGCCACACCAGAACATTGTACTTGTCTTCTTTAGACTTTCTCTGTGTAGCTTTCACTGTACGCTTCAGGTCACTTTCTTTGTTTTCTTGTCAAAACCCTAAATTATATTGACCATGATTCCAAAGCAATTAAAGGGGAAAACATCCAAGGGGTGAATACTTTTTATAGACACTGTGTGCAGGTCTACTGTCAATAATAAACGAGCAGGATGAGAAGAAAAACAAACGGGAGAAGGAAGTCAAAATTGAGTTGTGGCAGAACCTGCAGACCAAAGGACTTATTTAATAGAACGAAAGTGTGAGGAAGTCAACACAAACCTGTTCATAATGCCACAGCAGTAACAGTATAGCGGCATTTTCTGAACCGGCCCATCCACGCATTTCCTTTCAAGTGGAGAAGGATAGAACACAACGATGTCATATGCACACCTGTCTATAGACAAATCAACCTCAAGTAAAGGAAGATGCAGCACATATAGAAGACAGGACAATTTAGGTGTATGTTGCAAAGTTTAGTCTGTTTGCAAAAGTGCATGTGAAAGCAAAACTAACTAGACCAAAAGTGCCCTAAAACTAATGCTTCTATTGGGTTTTATCTGCTCATCAAACAGGAAGGCACAAGAGTCAACAGGCAGAAAAGATGCCACAACATTGTCTTGTTGTTGAACTTTAAAGTTGGATCGGAGACTGTTTTATGCATCGGCTGGTAATGAGGGAGCCAGTGTTGAGCCCCCAAAGGTAAAATAGCAGTTTTACCCAGATGAACATCAAAAAGCTCCTCCATGGGCTGTGTACTTTTGCAAAAGTGACATTTTTCTGTAGTGGGTTTGTTCTTCAGCTTTTCTTACATCTCTCTCTTCTTTCTGCCTTTGTCTTCCATCTTTTTTTTTTCTTTCTGTCCCTCTTGCAGGCTCTAGTGAACACAAACAGCTTTTGCCAAGGGATTTGTGGATGTGTATGAATCGAGACTGAGACTTGGGAGCACTGGGCGTGCCTTTTGTTAATAGAATACGCATGGTTGGGTCTCCCTGGGGCTGTTAGCGATGAGAGGAGAATGAAAATGTTAATGTTTGTGGAGCTGTCTTGGATTCTCAGAGACCTCCTCTATTTACTTATATGATGAAGAATGAATTGCTTTTGAGGTGGAACACATACGATTCATCCTACATTTAATTGGTTTAGCTGCAAAACTAAGTCAAACTGTCAAATGAAGGTGTACTCAGGACTTTGGGTCTGCTTTTAACTTTCATGCCTGGTAATGTTAGAATGAATCAAACCAAAGTAGGGCTGTAAAAATGTTTAATATAATAGTAATTATACTTACCCATGCATCGAGATGTGCACCTTCATTTTGTTGAGCGATAGTGTGGGGAGCTCAGATAATTTCATACTCTGTTACCCACAAGTTAAATCAGCAATGGATAGCAAATATTTCCAAGCTTATTATTATTGTTATTATTATATGTGTTTTGTTTTGAAATAGAAGATTCCCATAGGCATAGGTATCAGAAGTTGCCCTGACATGGAAGCCATGTGCATTCCCCCAGTATTTAGTACCTGCTGTATATAAACATGTCTCATCAAGCAGATGTTATTACCTCTGACCACCACAGTTGGATATTGTGGTAAACAGAGTGGCCACTGTTTAATGAGCATGCCAGGCTGCCAAAAACCACAAATCATCACAAGGCCAAAACTGACAGTTGTTTTTTCTGCAGATACACTTGGGCTACATTATCATTTGTGTGGCAGAGTTGTTTGTAGAGTTGGCTTATTTTACTATCTTCATATACACAAAGGGGAAAAAGTTAAGGGGAAGCACTGGGATGTGATTTATTCTGAAGAAAGTGGAGGCCCACGTGTTTTCAGAGGCAGAACCTAAACACTAGATTATATTAGATTTTGTGTTGAGTCAGACAAATGCATAAATATACAGTCCTCATTTCTAAAGGGGGTTGAACTCCGTGGTAAGCCGCATACGTCCTTTCCAAAGGTCAAGCTGCCCTCCAATGGAGTCAAGATGTCAAGGATTCGACCACAATGCTGACATATCACTACTATATGAATCATCCCTCCCAATGTAGAATCACAGAAACAAAAAACCCACACACAAAGATACATGTTGTCCTCTGTTGTCCCTGACATCCAGTCGATATCCTTAGCCAACGTTTTTTTTTTTTTTTTTCAGATTTAGAGCACACACTAAAACTTTAATTCATCCATAGAAATGGTGTTTTGTGGTTTCTCAAACTCCTCGTTTCCCCCAGCAAGTGTCAGCAGCAGTTCATGTTAGTGCAACAGAAATAAAATAAAATATTTGAGAAAATATCCATCTTGACAGTCCATAGATCAGAGAGGGAGGGAGTGTTTCGATGTGTGTTCACCAGAGTGAGCGGCAGTGTCATAAAGGACGTTTTCCATGCTACCTCCTCTTTTCACCTCAATTTATTATTGTTGGACAGGTTTTTCCATTAGCAGATGTCCTGAAATGTAGCAGTGGATGTTTGAGGTATTCTGACTTCTTTTAGCCTGTACTGTGTTGTTTACAGTTCACATCTAGCCAAAGATCTTTATTGCATGTCATTCCTTTCCTCTTGCCTCATTTTCTGTACTGTCTGTTTTATCTGTTTTAAAGCCATACAATTACCCAAAATAGTGTAGAAAGATTTTACATATGGAACTTAAGAGGTTATTTTGTATTATATATTTTTTTCCTTTTTTTTGACATGCATGTTGTTGGTGGAACATGCAAGTATGTCGCATAATGAGATTTTCACAAACACAGTCACTTCCATAAATCTCCATTTTGGGCTGATATTATTGCAGTAGTGATGACATTGACTAATCCACTAATAACCTAGACCTCTGTGACAATTGTGGTGTTTCCCATTAATTACATGGACTGTGTTAGTCTCATTCATCCTCTTGGAGTTTTTTTTTTTTTTTGATGAATCAATGTTTTTTTGACTGCGAAAACATCTGCGTATGACTCATTGGAGTTCAGAAGCTGGACCAGCAGAGTGGAAATGATTTTTCAGTTTGCGATTTTTTTTCTTTTTTTTTTTTTCTTCTTCTTCGCCCAAACATTTATTAGTTTATCATCAGTAGGCCGTTACACAAACTCAGTAGAGTAACATGGAATCATGAAGTCAGTTAATATAGATTCTTTTTTTAAGCATCTGTCTAAATTTAAGTAGAGTCCAGAAACACTCATTCTACCAACAACCCATATTTTAATGTGAAATGGCATAATTAAACTGGTATTTGGACACTTTAAAACGAGTGTGAGCTCATTGCCTTTCAATAACATGATCTGCACATTTCCTTTGAAAAGCAGATCATATAACAAATTGAGATGGGTCACAATTGTCAATCATGAGAGCCCAAAGATTGATGTAACACAAGAGGCAAGAGCCTTGGCTCAAAATAGAGCTGGGAGTTGTACTGAATTCATTTAATTAATTGAGGTTTTGCTTTCTGAAAATTGTAAAAAATGCCAACATTGAAATTAGAGATGATTCATTTTCACATTCGTTTTCAAATGCAACCTCTTTGCTGCTTTTAGTGTATTAATTAATATGTGACTCAGATGTCATATGGTTTTGCAAAGAAAGAGCATTTTTGAATCAAGTTCTTGTAGCCAGAAAATAATGAATTTAAATCGGGACATAACATTAGTGAGGGGGAAACACCCCCCCCCCCCAAAAAAAAAAAACAAAAAACCCACAATTAATATTTTGGCTTTATCACCCACTCATTGGTCTAAAGTGAAGACCATGTGGAAGTATCTTGCAGTTGACAGTCACTGTGGTTGAAAGCCCTGGATCCCATAGACTAAAATTTTAAAAAGTCCAACCTTTGTTCTGGAAGTCATCCTGGTCACACGTATTTTATTTGCATCCTCTAATGAGTGTTGGAGTGGTTCATCTTTAAATATTTCTTCTGTCATTCAAATTGAAGCTTAGACATCTGCTGAGTTGGACTTTCAGAGATTGTCAGGAGAATATGTGTTTTATTGACTAAACACAGACGGCTCCACTGAAGTACTGGTTAACGGCTTTCACTAACAAGACCATAAAACGACTTTGTAACACAGCGCTCATCACTAGTGCTGAGCAGCAGCTCACCTATGACCCTTCAAGCTCCCGGTTTTGTCCAAACATTGTCAGTTGTGGCTCCAAATAGCTCAGATGGCAATGGTCAAATCACAAACTGCTCACTTCATAACAGCAACATTTCAGAAACCACTGGGTGATGTCTTGGCTTTTTTGTCCACTAATTGTGTAAAATCTATAACTTAGCAGAATAACAGACTTATTCTTTTGCTTGATGTGTGCAATCGTCACATAAGATGAACTGTGCCATCTTATGCAAACTAATTGGAGAGCCACTGCTTTTTTCTGTTCATGCAAAAGCGAAACATAGATGGTTCTTATTTTCACATATGTCAACTATTCTGTCTCGGGGCGTTTTCATGCAGCATACTCGAGTCCGTACCGTACTTGCATACACTCACACCTTTCCTGCAGGTGTTGCGTTCACTCAAGTGTAACACAGCCCGTGCTCAAGTATGAACAGGTGTTTCAGGGCCGAAACAATAGGCGGTGTTTTGGAAAGAAATCTGTTGGTATTCGACACACGTGGAAGTCAGAAGAAGACAAACCCTTACCTATCTGTTGGCCTGTTTGAGTCACCTTCATTGTCCCCGATTTATCACAGTGGTTTGGTTGATAAGGCAAGCCTGTGCCATGTGGATATAAGGCTTTTTCAGGAGACAGCAGGACCAGCATCTATGGTCTCGTGGTGATTAACCCACTTCCATTGTCGGAGCAGTGATTAGGTCACTTCCGGACTCTGGCACGGATCGCATTCACATAGCAACGTACCATGCTAGAGTACGGGCAGCCTGGACCCAGGACTATCTTCTCAACTGGACTCAGGCACAGAACAGTTGCATTCACATCGATAAAATTAAGCAGACTTGGGGATCCAGCGTACTCGAATACGGATTTGAGTATGCTCTATGAAAACACCCTCGTAGAACACAGACGATAGTTTGTTCCTCTTCACAGGCTTGGTTCTTAAAGTAAAGAACGAAATAACTACAGGGAACCATGTCCTACTGCTTGAAAAGGCAAATTTGGTTCCAAACAATTTTGAGATTTTCAAGTCAGAATGAAGCAATTTAGCACTAGCATTTCTCCCCCAGTATTTCTATACTTTAATTCCCTATTAACGTAGTAGTGCCTCTGTGTCCCTGAAAAGTGGGAGGATAACTAATTCAAAATATCATCTTTTGGGCTTGCATTCCTAGATTCCACTTGTAAATGTTTGTAGTTTTGTATTTATTTACTTTTTTACTCATTTGGGCTCTCATCTTGGCAAACTATTTCAGAATAGCGATAAGTCTACAACTTAACATATACTTAGAACATTGCTGCATGTACCTTTGGTGAGTATTTGATTGTGTGTTGTGTGGTCTAGTTTTTGTCTCGCTGAGTGTACCCTGCCTTCGCCCTAAGTAGCTGGGATAGGCTCCATGCGACCCCCGTGACCCTAGTGAGGATAAAGCGGGTATAGAAGATGAATGAATGAATGAGTGCCATCAGCTGTCTTCTACTGTGTTGTTGTTGTTGTTAGCACGGTTCTGCAAAACCAGACCTCATTCCCCAGCAACAAACAGGCGTTCCAATTACACAGGAGTTCATGTTCACCCACAAGAGCGGGATCTCTGCCCGTTGTTGTGTCTTAATCAATTAAATAAACAGTAATGAATGCAGAGCTACCAGTGCTTTGTATATACTGTCAGTGGTTTGTATATGAAATTAATCTATTTAGGTGGTCCGATTAAGACTCGCATTCTAGGTTCACGTGTAATTTGTAGGTCACCTGTATGTAAATTAGCACATTACAATATGCACGGCAATCTTTAAAGCAGCCAAGCGCACATTTTGTTGGAAGGTGTGCCTGCGAATTCAACACTCTTCATATGTGGCCATCACTTTTTTTTACCAACCCACGACCTTTTGAGCATCTTCAAGCTATTATTAAGTAACAATGGTGTGGTGGCTCATTTGTAGACTTGATTGCACTGTAAAAAAAAAAAAACAAGCTTGAAGTCTGTGGGAGGTGGAAAAGTCAAACTGTTTGACTCTGTAGACCACATGCACAATGGAAGCTTCTACACCTCAAGGCACATGCTATATAAATAACTTAAATGCTACCTAAAGATCAAACAGACTTCCCATTTTTCATACAGTTACCGCAGTTAAATTCACTGTATGGGGTCATTATAAGTTGAATTCCTCTTCCTGGGCAATATTTCATGAGGTAACTTGTGTCCATTGTTGAGACACTGTTCTGACATGAAAGGCTTCACATGATGTGTGCTCTCAGGCAGCTTTTTCCCCCTACTGTTGATCTGTAGATGTTGAATCTCTCCATAGTTGATGACCGAGACAAGGTGGTATCAGATGGCCTGACCACTCCAAGTGATCAATATGGGATGATGCTGTGTGATAACAAATGACAGTCATAGGGCACTCATTCACGAAAATGAAAACCCGTCCTCCAACTCAGTGAAACAACAGAATTCAATCATTTTTCAGCTGTGGGCAAACAACTGCACTATTTTCAAAGAATAATAACATTAGAAGGGATCAAACTGAATTTCATACAAGAAGTCCCCCAATCTAGTCACAAATAATTGGTTTACCTTAAGATTAAATTATAAAGCTACAAAATGAAGCATTAAAGGAGTGATATTTTGCTTTTTGAAATGGAATTAGGCATTTTAAAATGTTTCCCTGTAGTCTTGGGTCTGAATTCTTCATTGATTCAACTCCACAGGTCCATCTTGAACCCTGTTTTTAATAATGACACCAGAAAGGTCGTTTTGAGCGCTGGCCCTTTAAATGCAAATTAGCCACTTTATGCCCCACCCCCTCCAGGATCATTGATATAACCAACAACTGAACATTTAAGGCAATCGGCTTGTAATTAGGACATATTTACATAAAGGACTACAGCTGCTGCTGCTGAAAAACCGTTGTGGTGTATTTGGAGAAATGTTTGTTGGAAATCT
This sequence comes from Ostorhinchus rueppellii, assembly GCA_030068375.1. Classification (NCBI taxonomy): domain Eukaryota; kingdom Metazoa; phylum Chordata; class Actinopteri; order Kurtiformes; family Apogonidae; genus Ostorhinchus; species Ostorhinchus rueppellii. The sequence continues at coordinate 15,877,899 of JAQQZY010000011.1, forward strand.
TGAGCTTATATATGCAAATGTTGTGGCACAACTAGTTGTAAAATGCAACAAATTAAGCAGGAGTTGAAACGGGTTGTGGAAATCCACTCAATTGTTGCCAGAATTAATATAAAAATTGCTTTACAGCACGTGGAGGCTTCAAATTCAAAGTTTAATTAACTATTACAGTCCCCAAATTCACAAATAAATGTACCAAAGACTAATAAAAGTGGGTTTAGCACAATACGACCCCTTTAAGATTCAATTATGAAGCTCCAAAAAGAAGCATTAAAATACTTTTGTCATTAATGGTGACCTCTCTGCAAACTTAGCAAAGTTAATATTGCTTAATAACTTTATACCATCATAACCTGCATAATCAAATTCACCCATGTGGAAGAAATGCTGCCATTTCAGCATCAAACACCATTCCTTTCATTTATAGCTATATCCAGTGGTGAAAACAACAGTGCTTATAACTTTAATCACTTTGTCACTTTCATTGACTGTAGAAGTTGTTTCTTAGAGGTTCTCGTCCCATCTGGTCACTTTCTTATACACTCAACATAGGCCCAGTGGTGTTAGTTTTCCTCACCATTGGACTCACTACTCCCTCTAGTGGCCACATAAATCCCCCTGTCCATCAGTTTGAATGCATTCAGTTCATATCTCTGCAGTACAATACACTGGCATTTTTGGCATAAATGTAATCATTTACCATTCAAAGGTGAATTAAATCATCATATTCCCACTTCTTTCAGTCTGCTTCCCAGTAAAAGTAGATCTATACACAACTAAACAATAGCAGACTGGTGTTATTTCCCCTCTCCTTTTTCTCATGGTTTCATAAAGTATTATGCATAGAGTCCAGATCGATATTAATCCTCTTAAATGGTTTTTAAGCAACTGGTTGGCATTGTTCTGTTGCATATAATGAAAAAATGCATGAGGATGGTGGAGATGATGACAGAAGATGGATAACAAACATAGCAAAGTGACAGCCTCTTTCACTGGCCCTGAAAATGAATTCTAATTGCATAGGAACCATAATTACAGCAGATGACATTTCCAATTGTTTTTCTTTTTGTTACTGTTGCACAACAGAATCTATTAAAAATACCCCTAGCTGTAGGATTAATGTGTATCAAACTAAATATCTAGTCACGTATCTTGAATGGGAAAGGAATTAAGCCTCATTTATTAAGGCTCATTTATGCTCCCGTTACGCATGTGAATCGGTACGTCTATTTCAAAGGTTGTCAAGTGTCACTGCCTTCATACTTCCATGTGTGCTGTACATTGGAATGAGCATTTCTCCATCAATCCACCAAAGGGCGCCACTTGTATTCACTATAGTAGCTGAATACCATGAAGAATAGAGCAAAATTTTCTTTGAAGAAGAAAGTCAATAATAACAAACATGGCGATGGCAGAGGACGTTTTACTAATGTGGATGCTAATGTTAATATTGAGAAGGGTAGTTGCAATAAATAGTAATAGTAGTCAGTGTTTCCCACAGGACAGGAATCTATTTGTGTTAGTGAGGTCGTGGGTGGGGGGTGCAACCAAGAAAAACGCACACATTTTAACACTTTCGTTGCGTATAGTTGCATCATTACTAACGAGCAGAATTGAGCTACTTACTGCGTCAGCTAAGCAGCAGCAGCTAAAAAAGTGTTATGTGGCTAGCCTGTTAGCTAATGTTAACGCTACTAACAGTGTGAGTGTTCGGACCACTGTTTTAGTTACCTTGGTCTTTTGCGTCGGTCTTCTTCTGGCAGACAAGGTGTGTTAAGTGCGTCTTCTTTGGTTTTATTGGTGGAGTGCCAATTTATACCACTACTTACTGCACCGGAATTGTAATGACTAGCTACATTACAACGCTTTTATGAGCGAGGTCAAGCCAAAAGTGGAAAAAAATATTTGTGGTGGAAATTATTTATTAGTGACGGACCGCCATGAATAGGTGAATGTATGGGAAACACTAGTTTTACACTAACTCACTCAGTCACTCTTTGAAATCTGCTATTTACTGAAATTAAATCAAATCAAATAAAATCACAACACTGTCTCTATTGCTCCTGATCGTACTGCTCCATTTCATCCATCCAGTTACGTATTTGCAAGCTCCAGAAAAATTGACAGAATTACGCATGTAATGTATGCAGATGACGGACAGAATGCTCCATCTGTATCCGTCTGTGTCTTTAAAGGAATAAGACACCCAAACATAAGTTAGTCTCGGTCACCCCCAGAGTTAGAACAGTGAAAAAACCCCAAACATTTAAAATCCATCCAGGCATTGTCCTGTTTTGGGAGCAGCGCTTTTAGCTTTAGCTTAGCACAGTTGCTGTAAACCAAGGGTGTCAGTTGAGATGCAAAAAAAACCCAACAGTGGTATACATCAGAGTAATTCTCAACACAAAACTAAGCTGACACAGCACTGCAGTGTTGGACCCACTGGTCATCTTTGTTGTGGTCGCACCTGGATTTATAGGCTGAAGTAGTATCAGGTGTCGTTCATCAGTCGTTCAGGGGGTGGAGCCAAGGAAAAAAAAAATAGAAACAGCCATAACATAGAGCATATATGAGCCCATACTCTACACAAAAGATTTTCTCAGATATTCATGCTCCTTATAATATATCCTTCAGAGCCAACATCAGGTCAAAATATTCCCGTTACCCTTTAAAACTTAAAGACCAATGTGAAAAGCAGAGCATCAGTTCTTATTCTTAAGACTTTTCATCCAGGTGAAGGTAGAAATGGCAGAATCCTGTGACATTATGCAACTTAAGACTCTCAAAGCATTAAGGAGCATAGTACATTTTTCATGAGGCTGTTAACTAAATTTAGTCAAGAATAGCACTTTTTTTGTTCCCTTTTATAATTCAATGTCAACAGAGGGTTTTTTTCTCTTTCCCCCTCAAAAAAGTTCCTTACTGATAAGACTCAGTAATCTTCAGCAACAACAGAGTGAGTTGTGACTTAACTCAATTTATATGTAAATGTAATATTTCCTGTGTAATGAGCTTATTGTATTATGTCAGCATTGGCTGGTTTTGTTTAGTGTCAGAGTGGCAGCTGCAATCAGTATCGTTACCTTGTATTTATTTTCATTTCATCAGCCAGAAATGTGCGTAGTTGTGCACACTGACTGTCTCTAACAAGAACTAAACAATGTCAAACGGCAGAACATTTCAGATAGATGAGAAATGTTTTTGTAATTTCTTTCTACCCTCGTCACTACAGTGGATGTAGACCTAGATTGTGTTTTCATGTCTGTGCAAATGTGTCACATGCAACATTTGTGCATTACTGTAGTTGGATTGTATGAAATGTTGCCAGTCATGTTCAGAGAAGTATGTGATTTTACTGTGAGTAACAGCCAGTTTTATTTTGCTGCCTGTTCGTGGTGTCACGTCAAATACTGTGGACACTGGAGAAAGTGTCACACACTTGGTCATGGTAGTAATGGTGAGTAATAATGGGAATTCTGTAATTTTGCCTCGCCACATTCTCATTTTTCTGTTTGCTGTCAAAATTCCTCTCACCATGTACAACAACCATCTCTGAGCAGCAACCACAAGCTCAAAAGAGCAAGCTTTGTTGAAGATTTTAGTCATAGAGATGCCATGAGAAGGTTCTTTTGCAGTGACTTGTGCCCTGTTCTCACTAATGCAGATCCTTTGTGTTTCAGCCTCTTACCCATGTATAAACAGATTTTTGCAACTCTTTCCAAAGAGAAAAACGAACTCTGGGGTGTGTGTACAGTATGCTTGTGGACAGGGATAATGATGGTCTTACACTTGAACTTGCACATCTGTGTTGTGGCTGTGTGTCATGAACCTGCAATTGAAACACGAAATCCAGGTCACAGGTGTATAAGTCAGTGTATGACCTGTGGGAGATCAAGGTCAGTACAGATCCACATCCTCAAGGCAAATTTATTTGTATTCAACCATTCATGCACAAGGCAATTCCAAGTGCTTTACAAAGGCATAGAAACCCATAAAATTACGTAGGACAATAGCAGAATAAAAGATTAAACAAAAGGAAAGTGCAGATAATACACTGAAGTTTATCACTTGTTGCTTCTGTTCATCTTCATGACTTTTGCAACATTATCTGGAGCATGTTTTACAGTCTGCTAACCGATGGTTTGTCCAAACTTTGGAACTGGTTTGTATTTCTTTTTTGTGTTTTTCTGTGTTGTAGAGTATGGATATTTGTTTATTTTTTCTGTGTGTGTGCACGTGTGTGTGTGTGCGCATGTGTATGTGTATTGTAGTGTGGACATTTGTTGTTCAAATGCCAGGGCTTACCTTCCAAAATGCAAATATTTCACCTTGCAGTCCTCCATCAGCACTCTGCTGGACTGTTAGTTTAGTGATTAATTTAATGTGGGGGTCAACTTGTACTACTTAAGCAGGAACTTTCAACCTCATAGTTAAAATAAATACACGTAACTGAATAAATATACCCAAAGCCACAAAATGTTTGACCCTTTATCAGTACCACTGCCTGTCTAGTCTAAATTGCACTTTAACAGACAGATGCATCTAAATGAGTCTTTGGTGATGTTTTCTACTTGGTGGCTAGAAATATTGTTGTATTTGCATAGTTTTTCAAGAATAATACATTGCTGAGTTCATGAGCTTGAACTATGAATAAGGAAATGCTTGACTACTTTATATGTTTAATAAATTTGTTTGTGTGTCAGGAGCAAAGTTTAGAAGCAAAAGTTTAGGAAGGAAATGCAACATCACTATCATGGCCGGCGGATGGGCAAAACATTGTTCACCTTTTAGCTGATGACCTTTTAGATTTGGAAATGTAGAAAAGATGTTAGAACCACAACAATGCTAGCAAAATGTAAAAAACCTAATGTTAATTATATTATATTTACAATTAATGGGAGCCACTAGAAAGGGTTAAAGATGAATGAGACTCAGTATCATGTTTAAAACAAAAAATAAAACAAAACAAACAAAAAAACCCAGAAAGTAGACTGAGAATTTTCCATATTCCAAAGTGAAAATGGGTTAAGCTAATCCTTTGTCCAGTGCTGGACAGCACTTGAAGCCATCCAACATGAGAGATCAGAAAAACAAACTGATTTGCATTTCAAATATTTAAGTAAACTTTGTAGTATATAAAGCTGTAAAGCCTGAACCATTAAATCATTGACAGAAATTTCCAGTTCTTTGAAACTGGAGCCTTTATTGGTCCTTCTGAACAACCAATATATATATTTTTTTCAATATCAATTTCCATGTATAAGTTACAGTTTTGTATCATATTTGATACATCAGGTCTTAATGCTCAAATATTATTTTTGAACAAACAAAATACGATATAACACAAACATATCAAACAGATTGGTAATTTGTTTGCAAATTGGCAAAGTTCTGCCTCCTACCTCATTAATGACAATCTTGTAGTGTCACTGGAAATGTTGCTGGTGAATTAATTCCTTGCCCCTGATGGATTGTCTTTGTTGCATGTATCTAATTGTATACATCGGGTTTTCCAGAAAAAAAAAAAATCACACTGATCATGTAGAGGGCTTCAAAACTCATGTATCAAATATGATACATTTGGCTTCATAGGGTTAAATACAAATCACTTGCTAGTATAAGTAGAAGTACTTATTTATCATTGAACCCAACAGGGGTGAAGGGTTGTCAGTCAGTGATTTTACTGTGGCTTATCCAGAACTAACTCTGAAATGAGACTTCAGCAGACTCAGACCAAGATGCAGTTGGATAGACCTACAGCCAATCAGAGCAGTGGTCACTGAACTGATAATATCTTGTGGTGGAGAGGATGCAGACACAGAATCTTCGTGTCAACTCACATCTGACCTGCCTCATGTCACATATCAGTATCAAAATACTTGAACTCCAGCAGGGAATTATTGGGTGTTATAGTTACTCCACTCAAGTATAATAAATAGTAGCAGGAAAGAAATTATCAATACAACAAAAAAGAAAAAGCTCTTAATATAAAAAAAAATTCAAATATACATATTAAAACAATATTAAGAGACAATTAGAACAATGTGTACAATATGTACTAGACAATATACACAAGTGTGCAAATATATAGTTTTGTGTAATTATAATTGAGGTTATAAGGTGGAAATAAACAGTTAAATGGCCACAGGCAGGAATGATTTCCTGTGTTTTTCAGTGGTGTATTTAGGTAGTATCAGTGTCACGCTGAACGTGTTCCTGTGAGTGACCAGCAAATCATGGAGGGGGTGAGTGCAATTGTCCAGTATTATCTTGATCTTGGACAGTATTCGCCTCTTAAACCACCATCAGAAAGTCCAGCTCCGTCCCCACACTACTGGCCTCGCGGATCAGTTTATTGAAATGATTAATGATAAATGATTGTGATTGGTTCTATCAAATTTAGGCTCAGCGGATACGGGTTTGAATGGGAGCAGCACCACATGGATCTGCCAGATCAGATTAACGTTCACTGTCGGGCAGATGTGTCTGGTTTCCAGGTGACACTTATGTGGCACTGAGGAAGCAAAACTATGAGTATCTCTGCAAAGTGTCATTACAGTCATCTGAAAAATGAAAATATCTGGTGTACAAGCAGCAAAAATACTGAAATGGGAACTTTTTAAGACAGCTGAAACACATCCACATATAGAAGGTTTGTCCTCAACTGTCCTGCACCTCAGATCTGCAGCACATTGTTGGGGTTTGTGTATAGTTGAGGATCAGTCCCATAGGCAGTGTGCAGTCTGAAGCAGAACTGACCTGCCCTGGCAACACCTGTCTCCCTTCAAGCAGCGTGGAGACACTTCCACTGGATCGTCTCCATCAACACCAGGGAGGACCAGGATCAGGAGGTGTTAAGTGGCATCACTGCAGCTGTGTTCCTGCAAACAGTTTCCAAAAAAGTTCAGGCAGTTTTTGCAACATGAACAAAAGCATATACAGTCACACCACACACCATCAAAATTTGAGAATTAATGATTCACTGACATATTGTTTTTGTTCATTCCTGCTCATCCAAGATTTTGTTGCCTTTTTCCACATAGATATGAGTGGAATATTTTCCTTCCTTCCTCTGGGCTCTGCTCTAAATTTAGAATTGAATTGTGCTTTAAATGAAATAAAAATTAATCTGGACTTCGATGGCACTCTTCAAAGCATTAGACTGTCAGGGTTCCCACGCATCCTGGAAAACCTGGAAAATGACTGACTAATTTTCTGGTCATGGAAAATGACAAAATAGGCCTAATGTCTTAAACGAATAAGTTACCCTTGTCCACCCCCTACCTTCTGGCCTTTTGTGTCTAAACTGAGATTTGCCAAAGGAAATTGTCTTTCAGTGATTTATTGAAAATATACAAATATTTTTAGAAGATATACAGGAGAGAAAGTAGATAAAGGTGAATTGGGTATTGCCCAGTTGAACATTGGAACTCCAGTTTGTCATGGTAATGGAGTGTTGCGCTGTAATGTGTGGGTGCATTTGAATTATTCTATGATACATTTGTCGTAATTGTTTTTCATAGATAAATTATAGTCAAGAACACTAACAAAGAATGTGGGGGACATGGAAATGGATTTGAGTATGATGTGATAACTTGAATCTTTATTGGCTGAAAATGTCCTGGAAAGTAGTTTAAAGGAAAGAGTGGGAACCCTGACTTGTTTGGAAAATTTCAGTATATGGCCATAGATGACAATTGTCAGCTTATCAATGCCACATTTGTCTTGGCAAGTCCAAGAGAAGGTCGTCATCCGCATAACATTAAAAGAAAACTTAATAGGTTTCAAGAAGCAAAGATGCACCTGTCACTCACCCCAGTCACATAAATACATCACTTATTTAATCCATCTTGAAGTTTATAAATGATTTCTCAATCGTAAATGTAGAGTCCATCTTTCCATTAAGCCAATTATCCGCAGTAATTGAAAGTAATTGCTTTCTTTTTTTTTTTTTTGCTGCTGAAACAAATGTTTTCAATAAATATTTCCTGGTACAATATTTCCTCTGGGAGGTCTTCCAGATGAAGTGTAGCAGAGGTCAAATGGAGCGCCAACATTTGTTGCATGATTTTCCAAAAGTCTACCTTTTTTGGACAGGTCTAAATGTTTTGATGTTTTATTTTTGGCAAAATGAACAGAGCAGAATTCAAAACAGTCACAGGAAGAAGAGGTCCCACTGCCCTGAAGTTACTTTCTGAGTTACTGTAATAGTTTTTCCCGTTTTTCTTTGTGTTTTGTAAATGTAAAAATTCTATTTTAACGTTGGGAATGGACCCTAGGAAGAATAGCTTCTGCTTTGGTAAAAACTGATGGGGATCCTTAAAAAAAAGAAATAGAAACATTTTCTATAACTTAGTCTGAAGATATTCCGCTGCTCTTTGGAATTCATTTATACAGAAATATTGGATTTAGGTTTAGTCAAATCATGTTTAAACAGTGGATCCATGTGACTGAATGTCATCAAATGATGTCTTTGATTTTTGTCTTTGTAAAGTCATTATTTTATGTATAGGTTTCCTTGTGCATAGGTTTAAAATTGACAGCATTAAAATCGACAAGTGGGACATTAAACATACAGCTTATTGTATTATATATTGTATACTGTAGTGATTAAATTTTCTTTTTAAATCAACTTTCCATCCAAGTGGTGTTTACAGTGTGTCTTACTCTTCGTATAAGGAATCTTATTACATACTGTTTATAGTTTTTTGGCAGGATGAATAGGTTAAGATAAAGGTATAGGTGATATGGAAATAATGCTGCCCAGATGACTTCCAGTTGTGTACACATTTGTGTTTACTTGGGATCTGTGTAGACTCATAAATATTACCGCAGTCTTTTCTTTTGAAGTGTATTCCTGCTCTTGTTGCTTACCCTTCTCATGATTCATCGTGAGAAATAAATTCATCGTCTCTGTGAGGGATTGTAGACGGCGTGGTGGAGATGGTGCGATTGACCCAGGGCATTACGTCAGAGAATAGCTCCATTTCAACCCATAAACCGATTTATGAAACCCTGAGTCTTGAAACTGTGATTCACTTCTTCCTTGAGCTTTTGTAACTCTAATTACAAAACAATAAACATCCTTGACAAAAACTGACATTATAGTTCACAAAATGCAAACAAGAAAAGTTTAAAGACACATATTTAGTTGTTTTCAGCAACAGCGGTGCATTTGAGGTTTACCTTTTTTCTGCAAACAAGAAGGATGATGTGAGCAGAGCATTTGGAGATTTTGCTTGTAGAGAGAGAAAAAAAGACAGGGATTGAGAGTGAGAAAGGAAGCGAGGCTCATGGACAGACCTGGTCAACAAACCCTTAGTCCCCTCTTCACCTGACAGTGTCAAGATACAGACAGCATGGAGGTGGAAGCAGTGGATGGAGGGGTGGAGGGATAGCAGTCGCAGGAAGGCAAAGGAAGCCCAGGCCAGGCCCTGATAACGGAGAGCTGTCGGGGCTCAGGAGAGGAGTGGGAGACATTAGCCAAATCCGGACGGATCACAAGCCTCTGGATGCAATCCAGTTTTGCGGGGCTGCGATAAGGAGGCTGATTATGTGTCACCCATCAATTCGCCCGCCTCCTGCCGCTGTCTCCCTAGCCATAAATCCACTCATGACAAGCTCTGCTCTTCAGCAATCACCCCTCTCTGCTTCCTCCCTCTTGCTTTCGCTCTTCTCACTTGTGTCTGCACTATCCTCACAGTGGTTTGCAGCAGAGGGAAAGTCAAGAAGGGGATTAAGCAAGTCTGAAAGTGACTGCAAAGATTTGGCTCAAGTAATAGAGATTTAATTGATAGATCCTTTCCAGAAAGTAAATCATTTTGATAGACTTTAGTGTACTGTATGGATGCATCAATAATGATTTTCTCAGTCCAACTTAAAAGTAGAGCAGTCAATTAAAAGGTCAGGACCAGAAAAGATGCTTTTTGGGTGCAATGTATGATACATTATGGATTAGCAGATTTTTTTTTTTTTTTTTTTTTTTTTTTAGAAATGTCTAGTAAAAGAGTGTTTTTCATTGTTGTAATCCTCTAACCCCGACAAACAGAAATTTGGGCGACTCATCTGCAGTCAATGTGGATCTGATGTATCCCAATGAAACCTTTTGCTGAAACATGTCAAACAGTAATTGAGGAGAGTTACTGATTCATCAGATGATTTCTTTATCTTAAAACAAATATGGGTAGATGGTGATAAGTGTGCTTCGCTGCATGCAACTATTTGCAGCGACAGTGCCAACTAAATATTTTTCATGTGCTCTCAAAGTTTTCTTTAAATAGGCACTTCAAAGTGGCATCCACAAATTATGGCTGGTTAAATGCTTTTAGCACTTATTAATTACATTAGGAAACCAAATTGGGCAGCCGAGGTTTGATTTATTACTCGGCTAACTAGTTTTGTCACTCTGGGAATATGCAGATGGGGGCGGATGGTAGGTTGTTCATAGGGAGAAAGATGGAGAGAGACAGCATGGCCAAACTTGGCCTGACCTCTACACACATCTCCTCAATAACCTGCATCGAAAGTAACAGCATCCTCTTGACCTCCTCAGGGTGAAAATGAAAATATTCCTGCACTGAATAAGGGCAGAGTGATGAAAAACATATAATTTGGCAGGTCAGGGTCATTCTTCTCTCTTACAGTTTAAAAGGTCTTGAATGGTGCATTTTGACAGTTGTTAAATAGGAGACTAGAAATTTCTCAATGTATGAAATTTGGCAAAATACTGAGACATGTGGTTGCAGTTTGCTATTATAGTAATACCTAAGTAATTCTATCTGTTGCGCTGTTGGTTTGTTTTCAGGCAATGTCTCAAAAGTAAAATGCCTCCAGAATAAAAGTCGTGAAACTTTACCAAGTTTGAGACTCTAACAGAAGAAAATCCAGCCAAAATTTGATGTTTGGCTGGAGTTTCTTAAATCAGAAATATGAATTTTTTGAGAATTAATGAGAGAATGGGTTTTATTCAAAAGGAATTGGAATTTCACATCCGCCAAAACATCGTCTGCGAATTGCAATCACTTCACTTTACAAGTTCTTTCTGTTGGCAGATTTATAAATCTAAAAATATACATAGAGCGGATAAATATGTGTAATAAAAATGTATTGTATACAATATCTGTTAACCAATGCTTTTTTCATTTATTAACTTATTAAAGTGTGTCAGATTTACCATATTTAATCTGCCCGGCAGATAATTTCTAAAAGATTGTAGGCCAGTGAAATTTGCCAGACACATTGACTTGGGCCAGAGGATCGAGTGAAAAGACTGTATTGGCCAAAGCTGTGGCTTCACACTGACACTCCTTCCATTCAAGTTGATTGGATCTGGGGCATTGCTAGCAATTATGGTGTCCCATGAAAGGTAAATGTAGTGAACCCTTCATAAAGTATCTGTAGGGGTGTCAGGGGTGTATGTACATGGTGTAGGGATGGGAGGTTTCTGGGTGCCACAACTGAAAGTGAAACTTAACTTTGGACGTGCAGCTTCTATGCCTCTCTTTTACTCCTTGCACAAACTTTTCACAACTTCTAACCAATACTAAGTTTCCTTTACACCATGAACAGATTATGGTGCAGAGATGCATCTGACTTAAGTTGCAGTTGTTCTTGTTGGATACTGTGGAAGAGCTCTTAACTACCTCTGTATTTTCTGATAACTCGTTGCTTCTTTTAGCACGTACAATTACTGGCATGTTGTCATATTTCATCACATTAAGTCATAGTACTGTTTTGTACATTGTCATTCTGTGGACTTATTTGCTTTCAGACTATGGTGATAATTGACAATGACAAAATTAACTTAATGAAAATGGTGATAGTAAGTGGATCTGCGTTTTCGATACATATCGGGAATTCTCAATTGAAAGCCAGCCACATAAGTTGTATCTGTTCAGTTTTTTGGATCAGCCGTGCCCTGCTTTACAGTTGCTCAAAGCCACTGTCTGGTTCAGCCATAATATTCACAAAGACCAGTGTAAAAACAAAAAAGAAGACTGTTGAAACAATGTACTCTGCAGTTTATTGTGTTAGCGCTAAGTAGTGGTTATATCTTCATGCGAGGGCTATTAAACTTTAGAGGGTTGTTTGTTTTGGCAATAATGATAAAATGGATCGCCTTTGTGTTAATTAAAATGTACTGAATCCTTATTTACTGTAGAATATGTGACTTTGAAATAAGTGTTAGGGGTGGCTCTTAAGAGTGATATTTTTCCTGTTACCCTCTTCCTTAACAGCTGTAACCTTTAAATCAAAATCCAGCAAATGACAACAGTTAAAATGTCCATCACAGCATTTACTGAAGAAATGAGAGTTATGAGGTACCATCAGCAGAAACGCAACACTGAGCTGCATTTATATTTGCTGTTTTGGTATTTTGCTCTGAACATAAATAAATTTATGATGTGGGAATGAAGGAAGAGGTTAAGACAAAGGGCATTTCAGCAGTAATTTGTTCTTTTGTTTTGTTTAAACCTGCAGTGCTTGATAATGTTTGGGGATCATTACGCAAAAAAAAAAAAAAAAAAAAGTACCCTGCAGCATATTTGCAATATGCAAGAGGTCTGAGAGAAATCAATAATTCTGCCGACTTCTGTGGACTGTTTTATTCTATAGAAAATCTACCACATAATGCAGACTCTATCACAGGTGCTTTTAGATGCATTGGGTGGGGTTACATACATGATTGACAGCTGCAATTACAGATTGCAGATCCGAAAGTCAGTTTTGGCTCCATTACCCTGTGATTTGATATGAAACACTGTAAGGTCATTTGTATTTATATTAAGCTGCCTGATCTGGACCCAGAGGAGAGCTGAAAAAGGAAGATATTGGCCATTTTTACATCTTTTGTTATTGTAGAATTATACATACTTTTTTTTTTTTTTTTTTACCTGCACTGCAACTCACAATTGTAACTGTTTTGATTGATTTTTACATTAAATTCTTCATTTTAATTTTTATCTTTTGTTTTAACTATGTCTTATTCTTGTTTTAATTTCTTTTCGTTCTGTCACTCAGGTTTAAAAAGGTTTCAAGGCATTAGCAGGCAGTTCGGGCTGCTGTTAGGGTTTCTCAATTCATGCCAGGAGTCGACCAGATTGGGCTTGAAAGTTTTTCAGACCTGGGACAGCAGGGTTAACCCACTATTTGCAGAGAAGCTGTTAACAACCGGTTGAGCTTCTGAGATTCTTTGAATCTTCTGGGGCGCAAGTAGTGAATTGCACTCCTGATGAGGCAGGTGGCCCCAGGGACTGTGGTTTCTGCACTTTCCTTTTGTTTTGTGTTATATTCTGCTATTTTCCTTTGTGATTTTGTTTCTATGCCTTTGTAAAACACTTTGAATTGCCTTGTGTATGAATGGTGCTACACAAATAAATTGGCCTTTCCTTGCCTAAAGCTGTTCTATGTAGAACTGATCTTCCAAACTCTAACCATCATGCACCAGAACACAGAACACATACATGACTATAACCACCAAAAAAAAAAAAAAGAAGCAGCTTTTTGCATGTCGCACAAATGATAGATCACCCAATACTGCAATGGAAAGACCTGTTTCTGCAAAGAGTTGCTTGAAAAATAAAAAAACAAAGAAGTGGATGTTTCAAGAAGCCAAGTAGAGCTTTTAAAGAAACATGGTGCAGTTTATGTGGACTCACCAGGAAACCGAATCGTTTTGAATTTAGTACGAGACAGAGGGGTAATGTTTATGGAGTGACTTATGGTGTCATTTTGAGATAAGAAACAAATCATTGTATTTGTGATTGTAATGAAAAGCGACATTACACACTTCTTTTTTTCCCCACATTTTAAAAATATTGGCAAAGTTTTGCACAAATGTCCAATGGAAAAGCAAGTACTAACTCTAGTACTTGGTATTTTATTTATTTTAATTTTTTTAAATATTTCACAATGGAAATGGTAGATTCATCGGCTTTAAGAGAACAAAATTGTGACTCATAAAAAAAATTCTTCTTTTCGGCAAGTTTGGAAGCACCCACAGTATCATCGAGGTGATAAGTTTGCACGCTTCACATATCGTCACCCTCGTAAAATAATTCCCAGAGTCACTTTGGCATGTTTGAAAATTTGACGAAGTAATTTAAGTCTCTCATGTTTCATGTTTGACTGACTTTGTTGTTTTTATGTCAATAGGCATCTGTTATAACGGTTTTGATGAAAAATTGTTCGTAAATATCATATGTTCAGCAAATGGTTCAGTTTTTTGTTTCCTGAAAAATCTGAAAAAATGACTTGGGTGATTATTTTATGAAGGCGTCGATACGAATGTCAATTTGTTGCCAGTCTTTCCATTCCAGTGGTGCTGGAAAAGTCATCGCACAATTCAAGAAAATCTGAGTAAATCAAAGTAATGTGATTATTTTATCTGTTGTGGCTGTTGAATAACTGCCGACCTGTTGATCCTCTGTTGCGGGAGGCGGTTCACTGCAGATCTGCAAATATTTAACAGATGCACCTAATGAGCGAATCCTTTGTTTATTTACCAATACAGTAATACTTTTAGCAGTATAAATACAATACAGGTAACTGATTCTGTGATTCGTCCCTCATCACATATGCTGAACATTCTTTCACTGCTGCTCTCCCGAAGTCAGTTACTGCATGTTTAAGGTGATGCAAGTGGAGTCTTAGGTTTGTCAGACCAACACTTTGGGCAGATCCTAACATCCCTTTTCAGCTTTGCTTTGATAAATGGTCCTCAGTGTCTGCCCACACCTGTTCGTCTCTTCACATCCTCTCCCCTGTGCAGCCCCAGTCATTGCTGCCCTGTCTAATAACTCTTCCCATGTTTAAGCAAAGCGGGTGCCTAATAGACTGCTTTCAAATCACACATCCGGGGACGCTGGAGTGAGCTGAATGTCACAGTGCATTTATCTCCTCCTTGCCCCCCGACCAACCCATCTACACTGGGACCATTATTTAACCTAAGAGAGGTCAAATCCTCCCTGTAAGGCTTGAACAGAGCATGAATTAAACTAAATAGTGTATCCATCCATTAAAGTAGCCATTGGCTGCTTTAAAAGCTCCTGAAGCACTACCATACTGCATTGCTTTATGGGTGTCACAGACCAAATGGGCTGCCGCCGGGTGTGCCTGAGAGCACAGGCGACTCCCCTCACCTGCCGAAGGGGGGAGGGGGTTGAAGGGCAAGGGGAGGATGGAGGGGCCGGGATGCTGCTAGGTCAGCACTTGGCATGTGATGAGGGGAGTAATGAGCCTTAGAGATCTTACCCTCTCCCTCTCTGCAGTCTGTGCCTCATTTTCTATTTGGGAGAGTTCATCCCCCTGTGCTGTATTTCTTGATTTTATTCTTCTCATGCATTTGCTGGGTTGTATTGCTAGCAGTCTGTAAGAAAAATACTTACTAAATTTTCAGTTTTCCTATTGGTTTGCCAGTCTCAAAGGCCAATTACTTTGTATTTAGTTGAGGGTTTTTGTACAGAGTTCAAGGGGTGTAGTACTGATATTCTGAGGGGGGTTGCACATTAGATCACACTTACGACTTAGAAACCAGCTCAGTTTTCTGTACAGGTTGTATTGTAAGTAGCTGCACTAAAGATCTGTGTGGAATTGTCCAAACAAGGCCAAGGTCAGAACAGTTGGAAATATTATAGTTGCCCTTTTCTTCTATTTTGATGTGTTTCACAGATATAGACCAAGGTCTCTGGACCAAGTGCCCATGCGAATGTTAGTTACAGAATATACCGGTATTTTGAGAACGCTACAGCTACAAGATAAAGAGAAGTACTTGCATAAGTTATCTAAATGCTTTTTCTTTTTTCACAAGTACAAAAACGAGACCTGAGGAAGTCTTTTGAGCTTGGATATGCTGATCAAAGCTCTGTGATAAAACTCTGCTCCATTTGGCAAGAATCGATTGCTTGATATTGATTCACATTAAGATGAAATCATGGGATTTTACTTAAACTAACAGAGATAGCCTCATAATAATCATAACTAACATAATAGCATCATAGTAACGTTATACCTTCATAGATTTTATAGTCAAACTATGCCATCTCAGTGTCAAACTCCATTCTTTTCATTTAGAGCGGCAAAAACAACAGTACAGTCAGTTTCTTTGACTGTACAAGTTGTTTCTTAGTGATTCTCATCCCATCTTGTTTCTTTCTGAAGTTTTGGTCAAAGGTCTGTGGAGTTTTCCTCATTATGGGAACCACTACTCCTTCTAGTGATCAAATCAATCCAGTAGAAATAAACAGTTCATATCTCAACAATTAAATACACTGGCATCTTTGGCAGAACTAGACTGCCCTTAATTCTAAAGAAATAATGTTAGGGAACATTCTAATATTTGACAGAAAACACATGACCTACAGCCCATTTTAAAATGGTGCAACTGCAGAACAAACACAAATGCATACAGGATTCAGTGTCTCAGTAAATTAAACCTTTTGGAGGATTTTACTTGGAACTTAAAGCTATAAAGACTGTCTATTAAAAGCCTTTACATTAGAACAGCAGAGCAACATTTTCATATGAAACACTCAGAAATCTATGTGTTAGACAGACATGAATGGTTTATTGTTAGTACAACAGCTTAAAACTGGATGTCATTGTTATAAAATCCAACAGGCTTCTAACATAATCTATGTAGAACATTCTTTAGTATTTTGGATGTCTGGTGCAAGAATTATGCTGCAGGCTAGCTGTTTGCAGCCAACTGGACAGCTAAATTTGGATTTACCCAACAATGGAACCAAGATCCACAGCTGTGTGACCATATTGCACAGAAGACATGGGAAGACATTATTTCTTATTCGCCCAACCATCTGTGATGTATAAATAAAGCTCCAGTTTTGTGACACTCAAACAACCAGGAACTTACTTTGTAAGGACAAACAGATGAAATGCTCTGCGGTGGTTAGGATTTGGTGACTATGACTGCAAAAAACTGTCATCATGAGTTAAAATTGATGGGTTATTTGCATTTGGTGTTTAGTCTGCTTTAGATTTGAGGTAGAAGACATCATATTGTGGCTCATCACTGTAGGTCTGTATGTTGCAAACCAACTTAATTGCATTTAATGTACTAGTTTTTGACACAGTAGCAGTTTTTCTGCAGAGCATGCAGACTAATAAAAACCCACAGTAAATGCTGAACATTAATAATGTCACTATGATAGCACTTGAGTAAGCCATCACAATTGATCGTACCTCTGTCAACTGTAAGCAGAGATAATGTCTCTGGGTAAAATAAATCAAATACTTTACACTCGCTATCACGTATTGTCACCAATGTCAAAGAAGTTGGAAAGTGTGTTTGGACCAGCTTGACCATGATGCTGTCAAACATGTCATGTGAGACTGTTGCGTTGGTTCAGGGAGATTGCCTTGGCTTCTTGAGTGTGATGGATTTTTATGAGAGTCGTTTGCAAAGATATTATTTCATGTATGTCTTTGTCAGTGACCTATGAAGGTCCGGCTTGACTCAACAATGATCTACGCATGATTTGATTCACATGCAATTAGAAAAAAGGTGTGGGTACAGAAGTGTACATGAATCAATAACATCACCAGGGAAATCAATCATAAACGGTGGCTGAACAGAGGAGAATATATAGATTTATCGATTGCTTTGCGACAGCACTTCTCTTGAAATGCACAGTAAAAGAACCTGGTTAAACGCTTTGTGTCAACACTGGAAGCCAGGCTAAAAATAATTCCAAAAAAGGAATATAAAAATGCAGAAATCGCCATATTGGCATGTGCGTGTCAGCGTCCCCAAATGCATTTTGGGCTTTGCATCTGCTCAACAACAGAGTAAGATCTGGCAACATTCCATTCCACAAATGGCCCTATTATTTTTGCTGTGCACCCTCCGGTTACTCTGAATAAGCAGAATTTATCTATGTCAAACAGCCTCGTCTGTGTTGTTCCCTATTTTACCTCTTCCCTTGTTGTTGCTTCACCACCACTACCACCCACATAAACAGCCATCCCTGCATCACCCAGCCCACCAGCCTCAGTTCTACAAAACTTTTCTGTTGTCAGACGTCTTTCTCGACTCTGCACTTTTCTTTTTTTTGTTCTTTTCAGGCATTTCACCATTAGCACTTGTTTCAGCATACCTCTTTTAAACAGCCAGCAATCTAACATTTGATTTATTTTTGCATTTGCACATTTTTTCCGAGTAAAACAATAAAATCATCCAGCAATCCTGCATATTGTAACGATAAAATTTAGTGCATTGGTACCTCTGCCCCTGTTCAGTCTGTTCCGAATTTTACTCAGTTTATTTTTAGGCCATGTGCTTCTCTTTCTCTTGCTCAATGGACAGTTATAGCAGTTGTTTTCCCATAGTCCTGTGAATTTAGGGTTGCAATGACATTTCCATGCTATGATTACCATCTAAGACAATGTGTACTGTACAGCTGGGGTCCCCGACCGGTGGACTCCAGCAGCTTTTATCTGGACCTTGAAGCCTTTTGACAACAAAACAATACTGAGCTATCCTTCTTATTGTCACTAGAGACTTTTCTGCAGGCACAGTGAGGCCACCTGAGTAAAAATATCTGGTTTCTCAAATATCGGGACTGCTCCTTGATCATATACCTGTGTACATATGAACTGTATGAGGATGGTGCAGTTCCTAAGCCATAATCACTGGACAATCAAGCATTAATTAGATGATGTGGGTGCTTCTATGAAAATGGACTCATTTTGATACCTAGCACTTGGACAGCTTTTTTGACCCCTTATTGACGGGTAAATTTAGGCATATTTCCCCCCAGGATGTACCCAATGATGACCTTGATTAAATGCAAGAAAAATTATACTCTTGCTCTGAGCCTTCCCAAAACAAATGAATTTTTAAGAAAATATTAGGGCAAAAAATAGGACCAAAATTGGGACAGGAGAAATTGCCTAGGTGTCAGTGCATTTGATCTGAAAAACATTGCTTGAAATGGTCTTATATACCACCATAAATAAAGGCAATGTCTTAAATTTGATGATCCTTGTGATTTTTCTTATCCAGACATGCAGGTTTTTCATCAATCATCGGTCTCATTTCAGGTTTTGTATGAAACACATCGTGTCCACTTCTGTTACACACAGAACCCGCCCATGTAAACACATTAATTGTGCGTGATTTTGCAACAGTGGTCAATTTGTGAAACAGTCTGCCTTGCATAATTAGTTCAATTCCCAAAATGTACCTGTGAGAGAAGGGAGATATTTGGGAAAAAAAATAGTATTATGTAATTTTTGTGTCCTTTTGACCGTGTTACATGTGGGTCTTTGTGTGAAAAATAATGCAAAATATTACAAAAACGTGTTTTACCTGAAAAATAGTATATCTTTTGTTTCAATATTTCTTTTTAAAATAAATCTGAAGTGCTTCCAAACTTTATTCACAACATTAGTCGACGTATTAGTTTTAGTTTTGAGGTTTTAGCCCCCATGTCCTATTTTTAGGGACCAGTTTCACAGAAGCACCCATATATGTTTATGCCCTTGCAGCATTATGTGTTCTGGAGGACATTTTGTTTTCTTTGTTACAGTTTAACATGTCACCCCTACCCATACTAAAACTCGACATCTACTCACAAAGCAGCTTCATGCCAGAAAGAATGGTGTGTATGCGGAGAAACTCCTGCCTCCCATGAGGGGAAAGTTTCATTGGTTAACCATCAAACTTATCGTTGTATATTTGAAAATGTCTGCATGTGAGAGTTAATGTAATGCATGCTGAGTGAAAGAAAGAAATCAATAAATAAATAACACATTAAAAAATACTCTGTGAATACAGTCCTCAATAAAAATTACCCTTCTTTCTGAAAATAAACCAAAATCGCCTTCAGATGGATGTCACAAACAACCAAAAACTCCTCAATTGTAAAAAGAACTGATGTCACAAATCATCGTCGTCTATCTGACTTTTATCACCTGTACAGTTTTTTTCCTTAAAGGACACAGTTATTCATGATTTATAAGTCAAACCCTTTTTTTTCTTGTATTATTTCGATTTTTTCTTGTTACTGAGTCTAACAATGGTACATTTTCACCAAGGTAACCTTCAGGTCTAGATACTTTTTTTTTTTTTTCTCAAGGTTTCAAGATGTCAAGCTAAAATATGTCACTTTAAGACAGAACATTTATATTGACTTCCATAGCATTTCTCTGTGTAAAAAGCATAAACATACATTTGTACATATAGTTTACCTCAGCTGAAGAGGAGGGCTGACTGAGTGGACCTCATGTAAATTCAGTTGAAGACCCTTAGTGTAGGGTGTTGAATGGATTCTGTCACAGTTTAGGGGTTTATTTTGCACTTTTGCATAATTGTGGACCTATACCCAATATTGAAGAAGGAGTTTAAAAGGATGGGATGTTGAATAAACCTTAATGAAGTCGTCACTCAATCCCAGTTTCCACTCCTAACACACATTTTTCTTCAGGCTCATGTGGTGTCTTTTTCTTGAGTGTTTTTCTGCTTTTCTTCAGCTCAGGTGCTGTACAAAAGTGCTGTCCCTGAGTCTTACAAACAGGTGGAAAACCCTGTTGTTATTGCTTACAATGATCACATACAATGAAACCAAACGCGTTAAACCTGAAACCAAGATGTAAATGCATGTGTAAAAAATCTCTTGTAAATAAGTAATTGAAATAAGAAACTGACTCTTGCCCTGCTGGAGAAAGAAGCTGTATATGGTACAAGTTGACATGTCTGACAAGCAGTCTTGGAGGAAGGGAGATGTGGAGAGGTTTTCTATCTGCTTACGTCCCCCCCCCCAATACCATAGATGAGCAAATATATATACTGTATGATTATTTTCATTCCATGGTATACCGCTGCAGTCGGGGCTGAGAGACAAACCAACAAATGGACGTAGACAGATACATTATGTCCTTGGCAGAGGTAAAAAATGTTATGGTGAATGTAAATGTCAGAATAATGCAATGGCAATCCAGTTGAAATATGCAATAACTGTTTGTCAGATGCATATTAAAATGAAAGCAGATCTGCAGCACAACTCATAACTCATTCCCTGTCGTTTGAAGTACTTGTACAGTTAGCATGCAGTAAGCTTTAGTAAGCAGTAGTCCTTAAACAATCAGATCAACTACATTGTGTCTATATATTTTTTTACATTGGGTGTTTATATGTTAATGTCCACACCTTGAGTTCATAATTTTCAGTTTTTAACAGAGCAAAGACTGACAGGATAGAAGCCCTTTTAAGCAAATGTCGTCTCCACATACACAAGCCAAGTGAAGATCCACTTCTCTCTCTCTCTCTTTTTTTTCTTCTTGTTTTCAGATGAGGAAAGTATTTTTCCCTTTTGGTGTTGGGTCAATGTGTAACCGTTACGAAGAAAAGCAAAACCACCCAGTGTAGCCGACCACCAATCAAAACTATCATGCATGTGTGAGTCATTTGTTCTTCCTCTCGCTGAGTTCAACCGAGGTAAAGAAGAGGAAGGTCAGATGACCGAGGCAGGTCAAGGCCTCAGAGAGAAAACTCCCCAGTTAAACATAACATCCTGCTCAGTTGTTCTCCTCTTTTCCTTTCAAGCCTGTACACAAACACATAACTGAAACCTTAGAACTGCAATTGTATCCTTGACTCGCATCAAACAATATTTGCACACAACTGAGGTTGTACACGTTTGGGTCAAAAGGTCATAGATCAGAAATGGATGCATTAGTTTTTGTAAAGTTGAGGGTGCATATTTGCATTTATTATATTACTATTAAGCGAGGTATAATGTAATTATGTTGCTACTCTGAACTTCTTTATTTTTTTCCTTGCTTGTAGTTTGTCCTTACCTTAGCAGTTGCAGAGAAAATTTCTCAAACAGCTGCCTTGTGGTTATATGTGAAGATCAACCAGACACAGTTTATGCTAATGGTTTGGAAAGAGTCTGCACATGAAAACCACCCAAATTCTTCAGTATAATATAGGTTTGGTTTTAGAACTTGCTGGAAAAGCAGTTGTAGCAGAACGTTACCGTACAGTAGCCCTTTGTCTGCTTTTGAATCACTTTGGTTTTTACCCATGAGTCACCATTAGCATGACCATTAGCATTATTAGCTTTAACAACTAATTTTTCTTATAGTAGCATCAATTAATCATGTATACTACAGTATAGATCGGCTGCAAATTTCACCGAGCTGGTCAACATACCAACAGAACAGACACATTCATAGTAAAAACTTTATTGTGTGTGAAAATCCATTTAGCTGCCATTATATTTATGCTTGTGTGTCTTCCAAACCACCTTTTCCCCGGGATGAATCCTCCTTCATAAACCCCGGTTTCGCTGGAGGATTGATGGCTAATACCACACTCTCTGACCACTTTCCCAGGACTCCACTCCTTACTTGTGCCTTTTCCAGACTTTTAGTGAGCGGGTTGAGAGGTTTTTGCAATGGCTTTAGGGAAACTGACGATTTGCAGCTCTTGGAAGAGACCGTAAATAACATGAGCATTCCTCAGTTTCTGTGTAGCCTCAGATGGTATTAGCTGAACTTAGGGGCCACAGTAAAGGCAGTATACTTGCATATGCCATAATGAATAGGTCTTGTTTTCATTGGATTTTTTGCACATTTTTAACCTCCCTTTCATTGGTTTCTCTCCTTTCAGGTCGCAGGCTTAAGCTTAGATTCTTAAACATATTTGTCTTTGGCTTGTTTGGTTTGGATGAAGGGGAGAATCCAGAAACAGGAGTTTTAAGGAGATATGCCTCTAAAGCAGGGAAATAAAATTATTACATTGTGGTTTTAGGTGCAGCTCCCAACTCTGATGGTTTTGTGAACTTAATATTGCTTCCTTCTGAAGTGATTGGCTTTAATTAAATAAGACCTTTGAGTTTTTCAAGGTAGAGAAATGTGTGGAAATTTTCTTTAGTCGTGCCTCGAGTATCATACATGTGAAATGATTTTAAAGGGCTCATATTTAGCTAAACCCACTTTTATTAGTCTTTAGTTCATTTATTTGTGTATTTGGACCCTAATAGTTAAAAAACTTTGAATTTGAAACCTTCAGGTGTTGCTAAGCTATCTTTATATCCAGTATGACAAAAATCGAGTGGATTTCTACAAACCTTTTTAATTCCTTCTTCATTTGTAACATTTTATCACTAGTTATGTCACAATGTTTGCAAATATAAGGTCAAGACTTCCAACGAACATTTCTCTTAATACACCATAATTGTTTATCAGCAGCAGCGGTTGTAGTAAAAACTGAAAATATGTCCAAACTTTGAGCCGATTACCGGAAATGTTCAGTTGTTGGTTTAACAGAACAGAGCAGCACAGCCAACAACCTGGAGGGGGGCGGGGCCTGAAGTGGCTCATGTGCATTTAAAGGGCCAGCGCTCAAAACGACCTTCTGGTGTCATTACTCAGAAGTAGGGTTGAAGATGGACCTGTGCAGTTGAATTAATGAAGAATTCAGAGCATTTACAGTTGATGTGGAGCACAGGGGAAAGTTTTAAAATGCATAATTCCATTTAAAAAAGCAAAATATCATTCCTTTAAGTGAACAATTAAAAGAAGAAAGGAAATTACCAGTTTTGCATTCTACGTGAATAGACATCATTCTGTTTTTTCACACTGTAAACATCTACTGAATGTTTCTCCCAAACTCTGATAGTTTTCAATGACACACCGTCCTGTTTTGGAAGAGAAAATACTGGAATTGGAAACTTCTACTGAGAATATTAATACCGAGTGGATTATTACTGTAGCTTACGGTGTCTGCTGTGGCAACCACCTACATAGGGTGGATTTGAGGCCTATCTTTGGATACCACCCTGAAGACTACATTGTTTCTTTTTCCCTGAGAGTTAATGATATGCTTATGCAATGCAAATTTTCCTCGCTGTTTTTAATTGTAGTGTTTGCGAGGGCCCACCTGATGTTCCTCCCCCACAAGCTATGAAAAGCTCAAAATTCATCACAATAAACATGTCTATTTTCATATGAGTAAACGTTTACCTCAAAACTTATGAGGATCTGAAACTTTTTTACCACCTTTTTTTTTTTTTTACAGTCTGAAGTGTGGCTGTTATATACTGTGCAACCTACTGATGCTGATCTTTTCAGAAAGCTACTTAAAAAATTTATTTATTTTTATCCTCAACATCACTTGCATTTGCGTTGTTCTGATTTGGAAAGGCTGATGAATATTATCAGGAGGCAACTGTGTACATCATGGTAGATTTATACCTAACAAATAAGTCTAGTGTCGTGACTAGATGTTCCTAAAATAGTTCCACTTTAGTATCTGAAAGCAGATGTCTAATAAGTTAATCACAGTCTATAATATTAAATAGAGCATAAATATTTAAGCCAAATTCTGTTTATTAGATGCATCTGGTAGGAGAATCAGAGCTTTGTTTTTGTAGATGGGTCATAAAATGATCTTAAAACAGAGATGCAATTAAAACTTCTCAATAATGATGATAATCCTTGGACATATTGACTCCGTATGGATTAACTGACAGCCTGTGCACAGCACAAGTAAATGCAGCACATGCAAAGCTACATATACGGGTAGATTTTCCACTTAGTGAGCACATTTGGACAGGTTTTGGCACGATGGAGGATCAAGTAAAGTCGTAAAAACTATGCTAGTGTGTGTTTTGGGCTGTTTTATAGATGTTCTGCTTTTGTTTTTATAGCTGTCTGGGTCAGACTTTGACAGAGGAATAGAGGATTCATGGTGCATTCAGTGCACATCGTAAATTATGGAATCTTCTTTGTATTGAAAGGCAAAATGTGGCAGATGAAGTGTTGAATTAAAGTAGGATTGGGCGATATGGGGAAAAATATAATTTTTTTTCATGTCAAGTGATATTGATATGCATCACAATATAAATCAAATCACTAATTTTGTCAAGCTTAAATTTTTCCGTTGCTTGTGAAGACATCAGAAGGTTATTTTTGATTTAACCCTTGCGTATTCCTTGGGGTCAGTTTGACCCCGTTCCGCTGCCTTCGTCTATGGGATGTGGATACGGAAGGCAGCGGAAGGGTTAAATAAATGTGATTTATATTCAGTCAGAGGTTGAACATGAGAAATGTGCTGAAGAACGTTATACAACTGTTTCAGATAAATAAAACTGGTACATATATTTAAAACTAAAGTAAAAATCTGACCAGCAGGGAAAGGCTTTCAGATTTTAAAAGAGAACACAAACAAAACAGACCATCTTCATCAAACAACACCGGGGGCATATACATGGGGGTGCGTTCCGTATCTCCCATAACTGAAGATAAAATTTAACATGCTTTGAATGTCCAACTCCTGGCTTCTATGCCGCATCACTACTTTTAGGTAGCGTGGCTTTACTGTGACTGGTTCAGTGCAGCGGTACTTAATTATGATTGGTTGATCTCATGTCTATCAAAACATGGACAAATGAATTCTATTGAAATTGTGTGGCGCATGTCTCATATTTTTACCGAGGAAGCAGTATACCGTTATGGTTTTATCGCCCAGCCCTACATTCAAGGTTACTTTGTTGTTTTGGATATACTTGGGTTTCTTAATTTCATGCGAGTAAGTACATAGTGCATCTGCCATTACAGAGTATAAAAATGTTGCCCATTATATTCTCATGAATTCTTTACCATGATAAATATTGAAGATGATCAAGCAAAGTTTGGTCTCTTTGGTGCCTCGAGCATAGACTTTCTCATGTGTGCCTTTCCAGACTGTTGCTGTTGTCTTTTCTGCTTCCTCACAGCTGCGACTAGAGAAATCCCCCGCAGCTGTTGCACACACAGTCTCTTCAGGTTTCAGGTTTTGAAGTGGTCATATGTCTGTCTGCGGCCCTCATAACTCGTCAGCCTCTCAGACAGTTGGTGCTTGTGGGAATGGTCTGCTCTTAACAATTGCACATGTAGCTTTCCATGTGGAAATATTTCCATTTGTTAATGACTGATTTAACTGGACATGGGATGTTCATTGAAATATCTATGTTCTTTTTGATGGAGTTTACTGAAGGGTTTGTTCAAATGGTGTAGGTTGTGCCATAATACTGAAGTGTGCGTTTCACACCAGAAAACCATCGATTAAAAGAGATTTCTCAGGTCTGTAAAGGCTTGTTCTTTCGCTGTTGTCTTAATTCCCCTCATCCAGATGGCAGTGTTTATTCTGTTTCTGTTTGTTGCTTTTGTTTTACTGTTGAGATACAAAGGATATTTATATATTCTATTAAAACTGGGCTTCAGAAGACTGAAACATCATGCTGTTGAAAGCAAAAACACTTTGTTGGTCTCCTCAATTGTTGTATTATTTATAGTGTTTAGCAGCGTGGTTGGAAAAATCCTTAAACTCGGTGTCAAAAAAATTAGTGTTTGCTTTTCCTTCAACGCTTGGTTCTCAAAAGAAGATGAGGAGTTGCATCTACAGACTAATGGTAAATGTTTCAGAGGAAAAATTGTTGGTGTCAGGTTGGACTCTAATCTAAAATATGGAAAGCATGTTAAAGTGTTTGTATTTGTATAGTTACAGAAGATTTATACTAAAAATTACCTGCTGTTTTTTTTTTTTTTTTTTGCATCCTATGCTGAGGAGCTGGAGGAAGTGTCTGGGGAGAGGGAAGTCTGGGCATCCCTGCTTAGACTGTTGCCCCCGCGACCCGGCCCCGGATAAGCGGAAGAAAATGAGATGAGATCTATGTATATCATAATATCGGAAGGTCTTCGGAGCGTCTGTGTGTATATCTGCGGAGTTTTGAGAAACTGAAACATTTTTAACTGATCAATTTGGTATCAACAATTGAGGAATAGTCGTACCTCTACATTAACTATCTCAGCAAGTTGAGAGGACCAATATTTTGGGAGAGACTAGTCAATTTGGGATACAGCTGCCTTACAATCGCGTTGCTCAGTTGGCCGGAAGCACAGTACCATCCTGTATGATGGGAAATGAAGTTCAAAACAGGAACAATGCATTTAATAACTTCTGTCCCCAGATATTGGAATTAATATGACCCGTGGTTCCCCATGAGTCAATACACTAGTATTATCACGGTTCTCCCCAAACAATGGAACAACGGCGCTGTTCCAGGGTACTGCTAGCTCAGTGCCACTATACTCATTTTCATATTTTTTTTTCTTTTTTCTCCAGATAATTTTGCTAAGATCTACCGAATTCCGACGTGCTTCATTTTCCAGCACCATGTTATTTTGCCTATGAAATCTTGCAGAGTTGCATCTATTGTGAGGTTTTAGTGCCAGACTCCCCCCGCTGCCGCCACCGCTAGGATACTATACATTTCTGGGGAGAACCCTGTATCATATATCATATTTTAGTTATTGGTCAAAAGCAGCATCTGTTACAATCAAGCCTTTCATTTAATTAATTAACAGGAAAAAGAAGCCAGGAAGACCGTGTCGTGTTCTAAAGACATTCAATATGCTAAGTTTTGATCAGTTTATTAGATTTGCTTGTCTGTAACTTGTCTATAAATGCCTACATAACCAGGCTCATGGTTCCTCTTTGACTTTCAGACTCAATATTACAAGTACTGCCCTTTGGGAATTGTAAGGTGACTTTTTATGTAAACCCTGATTTCTTTTTTTATTTGTTTTTTTTTTTTTTCCTGGAGTAAATATGTGGACCTCTTTGCTCTCTATTGCCAAACGAGAGACTGAGTGGAATAATTTTGGCTTGAGTTTGACAGTATTTAAAGAAGGAACTTGTGTTGTCACAAATAACTCACTATTTTTTGTTCCATTGTATTTTATTGTTGATTAGTTTGTATTGTGTACTTCTGTGGCTGTGGATGCTTTTCATACAGTTTTTATGTTGTGCTTTATGTACTTTAAAAGCATTGGCTTTCCAAATTAGACTAGGTTATAAAAACCTTTCGTCTGTGCCAGTAAACTATGCTTCAGACTTGTCACTTATCAAATAAACACAAATAAATCACATGAAGCTTTAACACATTTTTATTTTTCACATTAAAAAGAAATAGCTTTAATAAATCAGGATGTTTGTGGATCCTTAAAAAGTCTTACATTTGATTTACCTAAATATCCTCAAATCCTTAAAATACTAACATAATTAATCCCTAAAGCTGAGACTCAAAGGTCTTAAACATTTCACAGAGAAAATAAAAAAGATACTACTGTATTTGTTTTGAGAATGTTTGTGAAGAATTAGTCAAATGTGTAATTAGTACTGATCATTTCATCATCAGGGAGATGGGAATGAGTGGAACCTCCAACAATCATTCATGGGTGGAGAGTTTCAGGTATGAGCTTTGGCAGAAATATTAGTCATGGACAAATGGTAATGTAACTGGATAGAAACATGGTGAAGACTGGTTCAACATAGTAATTAAGAGGCTGGTTGTACTGTTGTTTGTGAATGTAAGGGCTGAACTGGCTCTAAAACTACTGATGGAAATTATTGTTTATATGTAATGGTATCCATTCCTAAAGTAATTTAATATACTGACATTTGAGATTGGTATGACTCGGTGGTCGCAACCCCCTATGTGTATGACTAAACGAAATTTAGAAATGGGCAATGGCTGAATGAAACTTGCATAACTTTTCCACTGTTACTTTGTTTCCCTTGGATGATCAAATATACAGAACCATTTCCACTCGCATAAACAGTCTGTTTTCATGCATAGTTGTCATGGATGTCACAGATTTTCAGCAGTATCCTTTAATTACTGTTTCTATGGAGAAGATGTTTGAACATTTGTGTTTAGATATGTAATTTATGTGGTTGTCATGCGTGGTTTGTGTCATGCTATTGTGGCTCCTCACTTTTGACACAACGACCACAACACATAACTATAGGAGTTGATTTATGGAGAATTCTATAAGAATCATAACAATTCCGTGACCAATGGTTATAATGTAAAAATAAATGACTGGTGACAGAGCTTAGATGCTTGCTGAGTTACAGTATGTTCTGTACAGTAACACACACAAACAAACCAACCAACCAGCCAGCGTCCAAATGGAAATCTTGAGTCTGTACAGCTTATTTGAAATTAGAATTTTCCAGACTCAAAACAGATCATCCGTTGGTTGATTACACATCATTTGTAACAGCATGCTACTTTGAAATGACCTTCTCTCCACTCCTCTGAACTGATGTTTTAATGATGCATGAAATGTGCAGATTAGCAGTGTTAGTTTTATTTCAGTGCTCCGCACCAGCCTCAGAGTTGGTCATAGGTGCTTCTATGTCATATTTATGAGTCTCGAGCTATCTATTCAAAGAGGACCTTTTATGCTCTTCACATGGGAACAGGTCAGCAAATGTCAATTCCAGTGATTCATATTTCATGTCAAAATTGAAATGTCTCACCCATCCATCATACCGGCTCTAATAATGTGTCACGGAGGAATATATTTTAGGTCTGTAAGACAACTGAAATTTAGCGGTATCAGTTATGTGTGTCGCTCACAGTGTCGCAATGTCGTTTAAGAGGGAAAAATGTTCCTACACCTGACTTCATAGGGGTGGAGACAAGAGTGAAAATAATTTTCTCTCATTTACGTAAATTAGGACGAGAACAAAGGGAAGTGCCTTAAGGCGATATCAACAATTACAGAAAACAATGAGTTCTGAGTGAAGCCATAAATTACATTTTCTTGAGAATTCAAATGAAGTGAGGTGTTACTTGGAAAGTCATTGGTGATCCTATCTATTAATATTTCACTGGGGCCAAGAGGGTTCATATTGTTATGGTCTCTTGCTCATCAGGAAAAAAAAAGTTGAGCAAATTAACTTTACATGTAATACTGTTGCCCTGTTTTGATTAGACTTTTAATGAACTCTAACTGGAGCCTTGAGCAACAGCTTTGAGAGGGATGTTGAGGCTGAGATCGGATTAATATTTTTCATAAAGTCCTGTGTGAATCGACCCTGACAGGCTGAGACAAAAATCCAACGTTGGTTTGTTCATTGTCGGACGTCGCAGGGTAACAATAGCAGGACTTCTTGTTGTTTAGTTTCAGTAAACTGGTTGGGTTGGTAAAATTGAGACAGACTACTATTTCTTTTGAAGAAATTCATGCTTACCATCATTAGCTATTGAAATGGTTTCTATCTGTGCGCATGAATTCAATCAGCTAAAATAACAGGATGTTTTTTTAAAGCAGCAGGATGCAAACCAAACCCTGTGAGAGTTAAAGATGTCTCTGCTGCGGGTGGAGTATTGGCACCTGCTTAATGGATGTGTCGTAAATGACCCTCGTTCTCCAGTGTTTGTCAGCATTAACAGCGTTCCTCTCTGCTGAGAGTAATGCCACAAAACTGCTTGGGTGACAGCCTGCAGTGATTTGTCGCATTCCAAACACACAGCGTCATGACACTCCAATAATGGACCTGTGTGTTTTACTCAACAAATGGCAGAATGAATGCCATGATGAAAGAAATTGGCTTCATTTTTATTCAAGCAGGGCAGTGCAACAGGGCAACGAAGGTGCAAGTGTGCCACCATCAACAAAAGATGGATCCATATTGATGACGAATTAATGGAGAGGAATGGAACACGATTGGAGTGTACGCACCTGAAGGGCCTACCGTTCTGAACAGCTGCCAATACGTACTCAATAAGACACAGGGAGGACACAGGGCTCCGAGTTGAGTTATTGCTCTGAGTTTTAGAAGTCGTTACTGCCTTGGGGTTCCTGAAATCTAAAATTTGCTTGTTCAACCATGGTGTGAAGGAACAAATTTTGTAAGTGTTATCATAGTTTGACTGTTGGAATGTTATAAAAGCTGCTGTCTTCACTGTAAGCAGATAAAGCTCTGTTTTTCAACCTTTGGGTCACCAGGAATTGGTAGTAATTGATGAAAGAATAAATAAATAATAATAATTATAATACGTGTTTTTTTTAAAAATGATTCATGATTTATTTACTTTTAAAAAAGATTTGTTTTTATTCACAGGATGTTTACAGTGTTTGGCCAACATCTGCAGTTTGTGATGGTGAGATAAGGCACAGTTTACAGAAGCAACATAGATAAATATATAAACTTACAAATAGACCACACAAAGATGATTTTTGGACATCAGAAGAGAAAAGAAGAAATAAATTAAAATCATAAAAATGAGGATCGAAACAAAAATATTATGAACTTTTCCCATCCTATCCCCACCCTCGTATGGTTCTCAATTTCCTTTTATTTATATACCTACAGTCTATGGCATTGTTTATACTTACACCCATCTATACACATTCATATTATATAAATCAATATGTTAGTAACGGCAAATGCACCAGTGATTAAAGTTACTGTTTACAAGAAGAACCTACAGAGGGCTAATTCAAAATCAGCCCAGGAAGGTTCACGTCACCATGGTCATGATTCCATATATGTCATTATAATTAAAACACCACGCACTTTTCCCTATAAAAATCAAGTTCAAATAAAATGCAGGATGTAATATCTGAGGAGGCATATCTTGATTGACCTGATCATGTGACCACGTACATTACTACGTTTCAGTCTGCTCAGGACACAGTTGCAGTCAGAAAACTGAATCGAACAGAGAATGGAAAGATTTCTTTTGCCCGACATCGCCAAGAGAAACTGAGAAGTAGACACAAAAAAGAAACATTATACACATTACAGAGCCTCATTTCATCTAAAATGACTGTTTATTTGCAACATAGTATAGCAAACTGTTACAAGATTAAAAACAAATTACTTTGAGCAAAAAAATGTCTGTTTTGAATGTCTGGGGTCACCAGAAATTTGTGATGTTAAAACGGGGTCAGAAGACAAAAAAGGTTCAGAGCCACTGATGTACTGTATATCCTCTTTGCCTTTATTCCATAATCATTGCAAGCTGTATGCCTTGCTATAGTTAATGTGCAAGGTGGCCAAATGAAAAGTGCTTCAGCAAAGCATTTACATGTAAATTAGAGTTCTTCTGATTGTCAGTAAGGCTCAAACTCTTATCAGAGAGCTCATCATGTGTTTGCTTTGATGAGAATTACCTGACCTAGCCAATTGTAAGGTCTGAAATAAAGTCAGTGTGTCTATACTAATCATTTCGCAGATGGACTTGTAATGTGTGGCAGCATGGTGTGTTGTGCTCGTGGTGAGCTTAATCAATGAAACGGACTGGAAACTTTGTCGACATCAGCGGATCTCCGTCATGCGAATCACACTGTGGGACAGTCAGAAGGACACACAAGCCTCCCCTGGTGCCACTCCTACAGACGTTTCTCCTGACATTATGTCACACATCCTCCTTCACACATATCCCGTTGCTCATGGCAACCGCACAGTCTTTGTAGACTTGAGGCCACAGAAAAAGCAAAGTTATTTAATTAAATAATCACAGTAATGATTAACAGCCTGTGAAATGAACAAGAGGGTGAATAACAGAAAAGAAAGGTGCCTTTCACATGTCTCTGTGCTTTACATGATGTGCGAGGCACTTTAAACATACAGACCATGGAGGCTAATTGCAAGTAGATGTGTACAAGACTCAGATTTTTGTCAGTTAAATCAGATTTGGCTGGTCAGTATGAAGATCAAAGTATTTAATTCTGTTTTTCATAGACTGTCTATCAGAAAATCAATTGGCACAATTTAAAGGGATGACTTCAGCCACTGTAAATGAAAGGGAGTCATGGGAACATTTTCAAGCTCTTAAATATCCAGACCGCTGCATTTGAAACATGCACTACTCACTGACTGAAGCTGGCTATCCCCGGCCAATTAACGACAACTATCCCAATTAACAGTTAACTTAATTAACTTGTGCAGCACTCGAGCAAGAGGGATTATGCCTTACAGGTGATCAGCTCCATTAGAGGTCATCTGAGGTCCCCTAAGACACTTGAGTTACTGTTTGGCTGTGAACAGACTCACTGGATCATCCACAAAATAATACACACAGTTCACCTTCTCTCTCTTTCTGTAGTATTCCTCCTTAGCCTATAGTTTTTGTTTATCATCATTGTGTTTCGAATAAAAAGTTCTGAATTTCTGCCAAAGATGTGTGTCCACTAGAGGGTGCAATGAGTCATTGACTCTAACTGACCAAAAGTGTCAGAAAGTGACCAAATGGGATGAGAACCGCTTAGAAACAAGGTTATAATAGTTTTGGACTTTCATTATAGTTTAGTTTTATTTAGTTTAGACCTTATTTGTCCTCTAATTCAGTTAGTTTTAGAGCAGGTTTGCTAGTTTTGATTAGTTTTTGTTGTTTTAGATGCTTAGTTTTAATTTAGTTTTAGTTTTTTTCATATCTTCTATCTTCCTCACTGTCATATTAAAAGAAATTCCCAAACAAGACTTTCATGCTTTCCCCCAACTTTAGTCTCCATGTTGCCAGGTTGTGGGGACAAGAAGCCGACTATAACGACAAAATGACGAGAAGTGACGATCCGTGAAGTGCCGTATGGTGCCGCCAGCTGAAATTGTTAACACGAAATTTCATATCAGTCCAACACTGTTTTGTTTTTTTCTTTTAATTATAGTTTTTATTTATTTCCGTTAAAGAAAATGAAAACTTTTTGAAATAATGTTTACTGAGCAGCAGCAATACAAATGTACAGTTTGAAAATGGGGAAAAAAATCCCACATGAAACAGAAAATGCTCATTTTTTTTTTTTCCTTTTTTTTAGTGTAACCCCCCAAGTAAAGTAAAATAGAGAGAGAGAGAGCGAAAGAGAGAGAGGACAACAAAAAATAAATGCATAAAATACAAAATGTAATTCAAAGCTCAGATGTCTGTCTCCTCAGGTGCAATATCAAATGTCTATAATGGACAGCAAAGGGTCCCAAGTTCTATCACATTTCTTCAGAGAGCCTTTGAGGGAACATGTTAGCCTCTCCAATTTTAGGTTGAAGAGGAAAAAAAAAAATCTTTTTTCACTTCTAGTTTTTGTCATTTTGGTAATTTTTGTTAAGGATAATATCCTTGCTTGGGAATGACTTTTACAGTCAAGGAAAGTGACAAAGTGATAAAAGCTGGAAGCGCTTTTATTCTCACCATCGGACACAGCTCTAAATGAAAAGAACCTAGTTGGATACTGAAATGGCAACACTTCTTCTGCATAGGTATATTTGTTTATGAGGCTTATGAAGGTATAAATCTGCTGTTATTATCCTTGCTAAGTTACTGCTTGTTGATCCACGGTTCACTTCTGACCTTGTTTGTTGGATTCCAAACAGATCTTTAGTGCAACTATTTACAACACAAACCGTACAGAAAACAGAGGGGATTTGTGGTTTTACTGTGGGTGTTTTCTGTCTAAAAACAGAGCAAAGCTAACAGCTATAATATAAACCATCAGCTGATGCAGAATGTGAACATTATAAAACTGTTATTTGGACCGACTGAGTTTTAGTTAAAAGAATAAAAATTGATGCCATTATAGAAATGTGTGTAAACAATGAGCTTTATACTTTATTGAGTGAATAATACAATCTGTGAATACATAGTGTCGATCCGTTGGTGATTTCTGTAGTTCTAAGTGAGTGCGACCTGCGCCTGCCATTAGGAATTTGGAATATCAATATTACATAGAACACCTGCAACCAAGAGCACATGTTTTCTTATGAATTTTGCATGGCAACCCATTATTATGTCCCTTAGCATTTCTAAATGTATGCCAGCTTATTTATGGGGGCATGAATTTGTAGATATGCATAATACAGCAAGATGAGTTTGGGATAAAGAGCTTGGCTTTGTTTAGTGACATCAACTATTGCCAAATAAGATGTAATTTCATTGATGCCAGTAGCTCGTATTTGTGCTGTTTATGACTGTTTCATAAACTGCAATTAATTTTTTCAAATCAAACAATTTTAATGAAGCCTTATTTCAAAGATTTATCTCTTTCCTTGGCACAAAAGTGGGAAAGAAATAAAAACAAAACAAATAAAAATGAACATTGGCAGACAAATTCTTCATTCATTTAAACACTGGTATTAGTATCAGCCTAGAGTATCACAAGTGATGCATCTCTTTTTTGATATATATATATATATATATGTGTGTGTATATGTGTGTGTGTGTGTGTATATTTATATATATGTATATATGTGTGTGTGTATATATGTGTATGTATATATATGTATATATGTGTGTATATA
>JAQQZY010000011.1:15919093-15939964 GCA_030068375.1 Ostorhinchus rueppellii
GTTAACTAATCAGGTGGAAGGTCAGAAGCAGCAAGGAAAGGACAGAGCAGATTTAAAGAGACACCAACCCTTCACCAACGGACAGAACCCAGAACCAAGAGACACACACATGACACTAGGTTTTTTTTTTTAAATTTATTTTGCACATTGATTTTCAATTATTTGGTTTTCATGTGCTCTTCAGTATCTTAATGTTTCCATTCTTTTACTAATAATTGTATGCATCTTAGAAAGCTGCAAATGAATCGCTCATTTGGGATAAACAAAGTTGTAAACTAAGATTGGAGACGTAAAACCAAAGATTACATCCTTAAATGCTTGATTAATTTTAGTTTTCTGTACAGCGTGTTGGTTCCACTGTGGTTGTTTAAAAGTGCTTTATAAATAAAGTTGGATTGGATTGGGCCTGAAACAATTCTTCTTACTATTTTAGCTCCATAACAGTCTGCATTTATTTAACTTCACATAAACAGCCTTATAAAAGGATGTAATGTGATCAAACAGCGTCCAGTCCCTTTAGATAATCTGAACTTGATCTGCTCAGACCTGTCACATTAACAAGGATCATGATATAGTATCATTGTAAAGATCATGGGCATGTTATGGAATATAAATACCTACAACTATCTCAAGAACCATGTATTTAGTAGAGTAACTCCTACTGGTATACAAGCTAACATTAGAGATGAACCCACAGTGATGTCATCAAACAAATAGTTTCAGGACTGATACCCCCTGCGAGTGAAATTCAATTTAGTTTTCTGATAAATCCAGGTGAATTATAGAACCATATATTACCCCTGGTACAAAGAAAAAAAACACAGTAGTATTGTCCAGTGTTTCAGGTCCACTTTAATATTCAATTTACTGTTATAAAAAAGTAAATAAAACAGGAAAATGCTGACAAACACATAAAGTAATGATCCAAATAGTTAGTGGTAACCTTAGTATTGGCAACTGATGAATGCATCAAATAATCATTGCAGTGTTAGTTATTTAGCTTGAGTTCACATACCAACATTCTTGCTGAGGAATTGCTTACTCTACCTTTAAAGAAGAGACACCAGAACCTTGTGTCTTACACCTCTAATGAATAAACCAGACAGCAGGATCAGACTTTATACTGTGTTTGTACTCCCACTGATGGCATAGTTGTCCCTGCACCAGCTCAACGACGAGCCATGTTGAGCCTCTTCCAATCCAAAATACACTGGCTAAGAGATTAGCCAGACACGACATGCCAGAGAAGGTGGGGAAGCTGGTGATAATGCCATCGGCAGCAGTCTGGGTCAGCTCAGTGCCAGCACAGAAGCTGGCAGGTATGACATCCCTTATATTCTGCACAGACATGCCCAGTACTCATGAGACGCATGATGTGTGACCTCTGTCACCCCCTCTGTGTTACAATTTTCATTTAGCAGTGGCTGTCTAATTTAACACAACATAAAGACAGGAATGCATGGCACACAGCAGTCTCTGTTTGGCATTTGTCAGTCCCTGGCATCATCAGTCAGTGACTATAATTGGTTAAAAGCAAGCGATAATTCTTGCCATCACACCAGTTTATGATTTAGTTAGCTGTGGGTTTGTAGACATGCAGTGTGAGCTCATGCATTTTGTTTATAGACCTGGGTTTGGAGCTGCTACTCAGTCTTCCACCTTCACACCTCTGTGCATACAGAATCTGCGAAATCAATCAAATTCAAATAAATTCCAGCCAAATGTTGTTTTTCAGAGAGCTCCAGCAAGTAAAAGCTGTGCATGTGACAATATAGGACCGCTGTCATTTTCAACAGGTGAGAAATTGAGACTGTCTGGGATCACCATTTTCTTGCCAGCTCAGATAATGCACTGAGGTTTCTGAGTGCTTTCACATGAGCGTTGTATGCCACACAAGGTGTGTTTACCAGACCGCAGATAATTCAAATGGATGGTGCAATGCATGGTAAAGCTCAAGCGAACAACACTTCATTTTGTGAGCCATTTCACCACATCACTCACCATTACTCTTTACATTGCCTGCATGTGGCACCGAGTGACAAATACCTCTCAGATGTCTTGCTGGAACATAAATGGTATTAGGGGTGAGAGGCTCATGAGGGGGTAGGTTTTTTTTCTTCGTGCTGATGGTACTGTGGTTGCTTTATCCACCTCACATTAACAACTACATACAATATACAGTAATGATAATAATACACTTGAAACTGTAGATTAAAAAACATGCCTTTTAATGCTTCTAAACATTAAAAAATATTTTTAATATGTTGTATGACATATTTTGTAGTTGAACCATTTTTAACTGTCTTCTTATAGACAACGACACAAATTGTGTGTAGTCTGGTACAATGAATGTGAAATGTATAATCTAAATTCATCACATATTGCTGGGCTTGAGCCTATTATCGCCATTTACCCACTAATCTGTTATGTACATGTTATGGCTGTAAAGCCTACCTTTACAGTTTTTCTGTCTTCATTTTCTGAAATGGTTTAACTGTTTCTGCCCTTGAGTCAAAGGGCTGCGTAGTACATAAAACTATGCTTTCCAACTACTGCACCTTTGCCATTTCCACATAAAAAGTGATTCACAAGCCAGATACAAGCTTCAGGGTCACTCCCGAGAAGGTGAGGGCAGGAAGGAGCATACAACATACATTATACATTGAGATCTCACAGGTATCGTGGAGTGAACCAAAATTGGAACACAAAACAAATTCATAGGTGCATTTCTGCAGGAACCAGTTCTGCTGCTACTTACATGTCGAGAGTGTTGGGCGGTTGGTTGGGTAATGAGACAGATGGACAACACAGATTGCTGACATTAGCCTGCTCTTGATCTAGATCATGATTCCCCATCAAGCTAATCATTTATCAGGAAAGTCCATCTTGTTTTTTGGAGGGGGGAGCTGCACAAGCTGTGCAGCCCTGGATGCTTCAACACTTGACCGCTTGGAAAAAATGGCATCATGGAGTGTGTTGAAACGATAAAACATTAGGGGTCTGTTACAAAAGGCTTCTTTGACTGTGTAGATGCCAAATACCGTGTAGCAATGAGATCTGAGCAAATCACATGCTTCCTGAATATCATCTTATGTTTAGTTTTAGAGCACTTGAGAAATCACATTGAAAAATCCCAGTGAGCAGAGAAAAATGACACTTGCAGAAACATTTCGATTCTGTTAACGTGCAGTTTTTTTTGGTTTTTTTTTTAGCATGGTATTAATCAACCTCTGGACCCCCAGTATTTTGGAAATTAGCCCTCTAAATCTCAACTTTCATGGGCTTTCACATAGAGTAAGTGAAGGTTTTTTTTTTGTTTTTTTTTTAAATTTACTGACAATATTCCCCAGTTCTCATGTCAAGGGCAGTTTCACCACTCGCATGTGACTTCTGAAAGAAAACTGCAGCTGTCATACACGTCATCCAACTTGTCATCTTTTGAGGTATCACTTTCCTAAAGGATTTAACTTTGCTCTTCCAGTGAAGATCCATGCTTTATTGCAGCATGAGCCAGAATTTTTATTTTAGAAACAGATTTGCATGTGGTTAAAATTCCACCCAACCTCTGTACTTACTTCACATTACCGTTGGTCCACAGATGGTACGAGTGCAGTACCAGTGCTTTACGTAGTATTATACATTTTAAAACTTTTTATTGTGCTGTGACAAGAACAATGTACTTGTACTTGTCGTCACCCGCTTATCCGGGTCTGGGTCGCAGGATCAGCAGTCTTAGTAAAGAAGCCAAGACAGCCCTTTCCCCAGCCACTTCCACTAGGTCCTCCAGGGGAATCCTGAGGTGTTCCCAGGCTAGCTGTGAGATAGTAATAATAGTAATAGATTGGATTTCACAAGTGCTTACATTATTGACCCGTTATTCATTCACTGTCACATTCTCCCTCTGGTGGTGGTAAACTACACCTGTAGCCACAGCTGCCCTGGGGGAGGCTGACAGAACCATGACTTTCAATTTGTGCCTATGGCCCCTCCTGCCACCACCATAACATTTATACACCAGTGTGAGTGGCACTGGAGGCAAGGTGAAGTGTCTTGCCCAAGGACACAACGGACTGACTAGGACAGAGTGGGATTCGCACTGCCAACCCTTCAGGTACTGGATGACCTGCTCTACCTCCTGAGCTATGGCCACCCCTTCAGTATGTCCTGGGTCGCCCCTGTCCATCTCTCCCCAGATGGACATGCCCAAAAAACCTCCCCAGGGAGGCATACAGGAGGCACCCTCTCTAGATGCCTGAACCACCTCAATTGGCTCCTCTCGATGTGGAGGAGCAGTCGCTCTACTCCGAGTCCCTCCCGGATGTCAGAGTTCCTCACCCTATTTCTAAGGCTGAGCCCTTCTACCCTGCGAAGGACACTCATTTCGGCCGCTTGTACCCGCAACCTTATTTTTTCAGTCACTACCCAGAGCTCATGACCGTAAGTGATGGTGGGAACGTAGATCGACCGGTAAATCGAGAGGTTCACCTTTCGGCTAAGCTCCCTCACCACAACGGATGGGTTTAGGGTCCGCATCACTGCAGATGCTGCCCCAGTCCACCTGTCAACCTCCCACTCCATCCTACTCTCATAAAAACAATGTAATGAAGCCAATTTCATCAGAAGTAATCACAAAAAACATTCACTTACAGCTCAGGGTTGACATGTATAAGTACAGAGAGGTGTATAATTTAATGTTATCACTCTTTTTTAAGAATACATGCGATGTTAGGGTAATAGACCAAAGAATACTCTAAATATAGTTGACAGATGTGTGTTGCCATCGCTGACTTTTACACTGTGGGATTATACATTTAGCAGCTGATCCCATCAAATATTAATCTAATTGGGCATAGAGGTTATGTATCAGCAAGCACTCAGGTCTCTCCTTGGGAAAAGCTATGGCGTACAGTCAATCAAACAAAATAAGATTTTAATATTGGTCTTGAGCATTTTGTTTTAATGATTAACACTGCCTAAGGGAATTTTCAATGGGCCCAAACGCATTTAGCATCTTCTGGAGTACACGTCTGATCTCTTTAGTGCATTAACTGAATGTGAACTGAGCGCCGCACAGAGCAAGTCTTCATACTTCTTGCAACACACCATCAGGACTGACATATTGGCCTGCTCTGTGCCACCCATCTGTTCACAGCTGGGCATTGTGGCAGCAGCCAGCACAGGCCATAGCCAGTGCCACAGGGGTAGACGCTGGATAGGAGGAGAAGTGCTCTAATGAGAAGCATCCACACAGCCTCCCCGTGTACAGGAATATAACAGAAAGCAGACCAGTGTTTCCCCTCTGAGTTTCCCATCTCTTTTCATGACCTAGTGGGAGATGAATAGCTTCATTTTCTTTTGCCCTCGGTAAAAGTGGCATCTTGTCTGCTCATTGGCCCCTCTCGCCAACTGATGTTGGGAGAATAAGGAGAAACATGGCGGTCACATGCCAGGGATAGAAGGAGATAGCTTTTTATGTGTCAACAGAAAGACACATGAGCAAAGCAGGCAACATAAAGGCTCGCAGGCAAATTGGATTTGAGTAATGACTCACCCTGTCACAACAGACAGAGACGTGAAATGAGCACCCCGGACTCCACCAGAGTGTGGAAAACTAAAGCAGAACAGAGTAGTCCAAACAAAGCTGTGTTATTTAGTTAGCTGCTTTTGATTTCCTTGAGCCTTGGGGTAAATGTATTATTGTTGATGTTTGTGCCATGCTACAATGAATATTCACATGCCATAGTTGCTGACTCATATGAGCATCTATAGCAAATATATTTAGTTTAGTTTAGTTTCAAACACAAACATAACATAAAAAAAAAAAAACAAGACAAAAAAACCTCAAAAGTGGAACAATTGTTGTGCCACTGCTTAATCACCGAATCTTATAATATACAACAAAAGATTGTGCAGGTAATTATCCATAAACACATATACACACTCCTACAAACCTGCACACTCATACACCTACAGCCGCATACCCGTATACATACACACCAAATTATGTCTACATCTGGACACCAACCCACATTGGCACACCCACAATACAATATAACAACCTGACAATCCAAGTATAATCACACCCTGCCTTGAGCAATATATTAATATGTTGACAAAAATAATTCACCGGTGTCATTGCACAGTGCTTCATAAGCTTGTCCAATGTTTCGATTAAGTAGCTAGAGTAAGGTGATGATAAAATGTTTAATACAATATTAGTACTGATAGATGTTGGCACATATAGTAACTGATGGCTCATATGAGGATCCAACCAGAACACTGACTTCTCATGAATTAAAAATCACTTCCTATATTTTTTTACACTTTGGTTGATGTGAAGTGACAAATTTGTCTGTTACAGTTACTCTGATGTTCAGCAATTCAGATTTATTTAGTTTATTGTTTATGACTTCAACCCAGATGTTCAGTTTAACAGTCTTTATTGAAGTGAAAGTCATGTATTTCAAGGGTCAAAATTGTGGGAAAATGGGTGGGGACCTTATCTGTTGGCTCATCAGCTATAATCTTCCTCATCTTTAAAAAGAAAAACAACCAAAAAAAAACCTTTAAATCAGTGGTCCCCAACCTTTTTTTTGGCTCTTGACCCCATTTAAACATCACAAATTTGTGGCGACCCCGGACATTCAAAACTGAAAACTTTTTTTTTTTTTTAATATTAATTTGTTGTTGGTAATGCAATAATTTACTATACAATGTTGCAAATGCATCTTAAATTTAGGAGGTATTTAGGCTCTATAACGTATATTATTATGGATGGAGGCAGAAAAACCAGAAGAAATTTCAGGCTGCCACATTTGAATTCCAGGCGACCCCACATGGGGTCCCGACCCCAAGGTTGAAAAACACAGCTTTAAATACCATGCAGAAAACATTGTTGCTGTTGTTGCACAGATAGCTGCTAAAGCTACCATACTAATCAGCTCAGTCTGGCCCCTCCTTTATAATTACACCACTTTATGCCTCAAGATCCAGTGAGTCACTACAGGCTCTTAGTCAGTTGGCAACAGAAGCAGCAGACAATGAGAAGAATATCACTTCTGTAAAGTATATGCATTAGTATGGATGGGGCATTAATTAATTAATGGATGGGATATCATTAATACATATATTAATGTATATACATATACCTGGAATTCTGTACTTTCATCTGTCTGTCCAGCTGAGATTATTGTCCATGCGATTTCTTGGACACATTTCACCTGATTCTTCTCAAATTTCACACTTTCTCTTAAGTTTTGTTTTTCTTATACAATTTTTTCAACACTTTTTCAGAATCAGTGGAGCTGAGGGCAAAGTGTTGTGTGACTGGGCTGGATCATTAGTAAGATCCGATCACATTTTCACTTATTTTCACCAGTTTCCCCTTTGAACACTGAATAGGCAGCTGTGACCTCGGTGGCTAGGAAGTTAGCTTGTGACAGATGGGATGCTGGTTCGATTCCCTGGGCTGGTGGAGAGCTATTAGCTGACGTGCCCTTGAGCAAGACAATTAACCCCCCATTTGCTCCCTGGGCACCTGATATGGCAAGCTTACTGCTCCGAGTGTGCAGTGTCTGTGTGTGTGATGCATGATCTACTGATGGGTTAAACGCAGAGGTCACATTTTGGTGTGTTACATGTGAACCTACTGCCATAAAGATTCTGTTCTATTATATCGCAGGGTTCTCCACAGACAATGGAACGATGCTGCTATGCCAGTATACTACTAGCTCAGCGCCGCGATACTCATTTTCAAATTTACGGTGTTTTTTCTATTTGCCCCCGATGATTTTGCTCAAATCTGCCGAAATCCATTGGGTTTGCAGGTATGCGCTCAATTTCCCAGCGCCATGTTGTTTTTCTTTTGAAATCTCACTGAGTTGCGTCTGTTTGCGAGGTTGTAGCGTGAGACTTTTGGCCGGGGAAGGAGGGCACCCCTGTATAGTCAGATTGGAAACCAAACCCAAATAGCAAACTTAAGAGGGTTAAGAATATATCTGCATAATATTTGATGACTCCTTACATTGTGTCACATGTTACACAGGGCATTGAGTAAATATTGCATACTTTCAATAGGGCTCATCTCATTTGCATGAGCTCATAATGTTCACTCAAATCAAGGACCCTGACCTCACCCCCACCCCAGCCTCTTTCACTCAAGAAAGGCTAGCAGAGTGCTGATGAAGTGCTGTCCATTTTCATGTAACACAGAGAAAATGGGGAACCTTCTGAGATGCTATCATGGACTGGGTTATTAAGTACGCTGGCACTCCAGAGGAAAAGACGAAGATTAATTTTCACACTGAGGTGGTTATATAACTAATGGGAGATCAAGCACGCCCTGGAATATTGTTTTAGCCTTTAAAAATTTGATGATCTACAGTTCTTCTAACCTTTGTCACCTCACAAAATATCGTACATCCTTAGCTTCATAATGAGAGATCCTGCCTTTGAGGTATTTTAGAACTTGTACATTATTTAAAAATACACGCTTGGGTACTTGACTTAAATGCTGATGTAATACTGCCAGAGTGGGACTAAAAGAGTTAAGACTGAGTAGCACAAAATGACAAATACTTGGGGAGAAGCCTTATTTTTGTTGGCAGTGCACTGAAACTTGCCAGCATTGATTAGACATAATCACCTC
The DNA here is from genome assembly GCA_030068375.1 of Ostorhinchus rueppellii. Classification (NCBI taxonomy): domain Eukaryota; kingdom Metazoa; phylum Chordata; class Actinopteri; order Kurtiformes; family Apogonidae; genus Ostorhinchus; species Ostorhinchus rueppellii. The sequence goes on from JAQQZY010000011.1 coordinate 15,927,741, forward strand.
CAACCACACAAAAGAGAATAAATGGTAAAAGCTCCTTACTCCATCTCTCCAATTCTGTCTTCTGCAACCAGCCTTCTAATCCAATTATAGTCACACTATGCACAAGGAATCTTCGCCTGAAATCAGTCTTTCATCCGCTGGGAGCTACATTTACTCAGTCGATGCTGGGACCAAATTTTGAGAATGTTGTAATGAATCATTTTGTAAGTTTGGTTGCATATTAGAGACTATATAAGTTTAGGTAAGGTATTATATACATTTATGAAAAAAACAGAAGAAAGCACTGCTGTTTTAATAGTTTTGTATACAATACTTTTCTAGTTGTTTTTTTTTTTTTAGAAATCACAAAATATGAACTTTAATATAATACTATTATCAGCAGAGGTCCTTCATCTTAAATAAATCTATTGTCTTTTTTTTTTACTTGCACAGGTAAAAGAGGCTTCCAAATTATACTAAATATATATAGGCTAAAAGATCACCACTTTGCCTTTAATAAAAAATACTAATGCACATACCTATACAGTAGAATAAGATATCCAGCAGCTCACTGTATTTGTATTTATTTATTTAGCTACAGAATGTGTGTATTGGCATTAGTAAGGAAAAACAAGATTCATGCACCAGATTTAGCAGAAAAGCTAATTTCTGTCTATTGTCCTGGACAAATGAATAACATAACATAGATTATGAAATACTTATACTGCACCCTTTGACTAATCTTAGTCATGGAAAAAATGTAGACCATCCAAAACAATGGTTATGCAATCAAGTACTAACTCTTTTGTGTATCATGTGACTAAAACAGACAGAAAAGAAAACACGGAATGTCTAAAAGCACTGTTTTTGGCAGTACAATGCCATAGATATTGATGTAAGAACTGAAGTGATTTAGGTTATTATCAAGAAAACATGGAAAATGGATAGATATCCGCTCTGAAATGAAACCATTTTTATTATCATTATATTTGTCCAAACAAATGTAGCTTTAGTTGTACCAGGCATTAAAATGAACAAGACATTTAATATAACAAGGGTGGTCTGATAATTTTTTTTCCATGACTATACATTATCATAATTGCTCCATCCACACTGTTTCTAGGAGTGAGTCATTTGTTTTGTATTCATATTGAGAGAATGCATTGACTTTAGCAGATATTTTGAAACTAAGAAGTCAATATTATCCAAAGATCGATTGGATCTGAAGATGAAAGACATGAAACATACTATGTCATAAATAAAGCAGCAAAAACGTATTCTAACTACTAGCATTTGCACGCTAACCTACATGGACTTTTTAGATGTTGATATCATAACAATAATTGTGAGCAGAAAAAAGCAGCTGCATTCTTTAGCTGTGGGCGGTGAGTTAAAATTCACAAAAAATATTTTATCAGACCAGGTCATGTTTGGAACACATTAGTTAATCGTGTGAGATAAATTGAAAAAATGTAATTATCACATTTAAGTAGAAAAGTGATTAATATTTTTCATAAATACAGTAACCAACACTTTAAAGGAGTCATATTTTGCTTTTTTTAAATGGAATTATGCATTTTAAAGCATTTCCCTGTGGTCTACATAAACTGTAAATACTCTGCTTGGGTCTGAATTCTTCATTAGTTAAACTCCACAGGTCCATCTTAAGCCCTATTTCTGAGTAATGACACCAGAAAGGTCATTTTGAGCGCTGGCCCTTTAAATGCACATGACTCCACCCCCTCCAGGTTGTTGGCTGTGCTGCTCTGTACTGCTCAACCAACAACTGAGCATTTTAGGTAATGGACTCAAAGTTTGAACATATTTTCAGTTTTTACTACAACCACTGCTGCTGATAAACAATTATGTCGAACTCTGAGAAATGTTCATTGGAAGTCTTGACCTTATATGTGCAAATATTGTCATGTGACTACTTATCAAATGTAACAAATGAAGAAGGAATTAAAACGGGTTGTAGAAATCCATAAAATTTTTGCCAAAATGAATATAAAGATAGCTTTGCAGCACCTGAAGGGTTCACATTCAAACTTTATGAGCTATTAGGGTCCAACTACACGAATGAATGAACCAAAGACGAATAAAAGTGGGTTTAGACCAATATGAGCCCTTGAAACTTTTGCCTATCTGCACTGTTTTCAATCTCCTACGTAGATGTATAATGTTTCATCATTGTCATATTTTTGCTTCACCAAGTTATTAGTCTGGAAATGATTTTTCACTTTTTTCTTTAGAAAATCAAATTTTGATGTGACAGTTGCCAAGAATTTGAGCAGAATCTTAATCACAGCTCAGTTTCTTCTGTTACATCAAACACAGACTTTATCAGTGCACATTTCAGCTTCAGAACTTATTTGGGGTTTTGCTAGCTGTTGCTGAGCTAGTCGATTCACTGTAAAGCTAAATTTTATTTACTGATAAACAGTAAATCGCTAACAAACAAGCAACATTTCCGTTACTCTCCGTTTATGTCACTGATGGGTTGGTTTTATCTGTTACATCTACAGTTCTCATAGTTTCAGAGGATGCTGGTTCAGGGTCCAGCTAATTTTCAATTTTTACTACACAGCTGCACATGCACATTTGTGTGTTTTTGTAAAATGTTTGATTAATATAATTTTCATTGCCATGCATTATAAGAATGATCCTGAAATGAATACACATCATTAGCAGTGTTGATATCACACTATATTTGGCTCATTATAAGACTGGTTGGGGAAAATAGACTATGGTGGGCATCCATGGTCTGGATCATCCCCATATGTGTAATGTTCATTTTAAGGCCTGGTACAATTAAAGGTAAGGTCACGTCAGTTCTTACATCAGTATCTGTTTGTCTTTTCTGTTTTAATCACACAGGAGTTAGTACTTGATTGTATTATCATTGTTTTTGATGACTTTTGATGGTCTAATAATTTCTTCCGTGACTGAATTTTGTGTGTAGATATGTGTGTAGAGGTGTACATATGAATATCTCCTCTATCCAACATGTGGCATGACCAGCATGTGGACACCTGTAAATGGCACATCCAGCAAGTTCATTTTGTTTACTTGTGATAATTGCAATTTTTTTGGTTTCTTTTTTTTTCTCAGACAAGTTTAAATAAAAAAACGCCTCCTACATAAACTTGTCTGAAAAAAAAGAAACCAGAGAAAAATTGTACTCATAAATAATATATATATATATATATATATATATATATATATATATATACACACAAGTACAATTTTTTATTTTTTTTTTGATGTGTCTTCATTTTTTATTTTGCTCTCTTTTGTTCTTGTGTGCTTTGTTTGTACTCCACTATTGCTGCTGTGAATTTGGAATTTCCTCTTGTGGGACTCCTAAAGATCTGATTTTATCTTATAGAATCTTGTCTTATCTCGCCTGATTAATAATTAAAAACATTTTGGGGGAAAAAACAAACCATGCCACCGTTAGTCTTTAACCTGAAAGTAAATATAGAACTGCTGAACTGAAAATAAAATTGTAGGTGCTTTTTCCTGTTTTTTTTTTTTTTTTTAACTGCAATCTGTGGTTTTAAGTTGAAAGTCCAAAGATTACCCATATAACAGTATTGCAGTCAGGTTTTGCTGATGCTAAACATTTGTGAAATATCTTGTTAGTTCAGATCCGTCGTCCATTTAACTGCTTTTTTTAGTAAAAGATTTCTCTGATTTAAAATGTTTTTGGTGTACTTCTATTAAAAAGGTAAACTTATTCTATTAATATTATTTGTAGCACCATTATAAATAAATTCGTAAAATTAATGAACTTTATACAGTCACAAGTGCATGATTGACTTTGACACACGGAAGTCCGAATAGCAACCATGTCATAATTCAGGGAAAAAAATGACATTTCAGGAAGGTGGAAAACCATAACCATAAGGCATTACACTTTTATTTTTTTGTACTGTTTTGGTTGTTGGGTCAATTAGGTTGTTTTCTCTGCCTCTGCACTGTTGGAAACACAACAAACACATGAAACTCTTCACCAATGAACAAAATGTTCCAGGAGGAAGAAGCACAGCTGATTCATGTCATATACTTTCCATCAGATTTAGAAAGAATTTGTTGCTTTGAATAATAACATCTGACTTTAGATACTCTCTAATAGGTAGAACAATATTATCTGAAGGGTTAATCAGTCGTATATGAAGAAGTCTGTCCACTTTCAGGTCAGCGAAGGTGGACTAGAGTTGGACGGCGAGGAGCAATGCTTATCTCTGATGGGAAATAATATCATTTTGACAAACACAGACACAAACAGAAGCATTTAAGGTTAGAATAAACTGTAAGTAAAATTGCTTCTCCTCGTCCTATCTTTTCTCTCTAATGTACTTTTTTCCTTTAGTATAAAATTTCTATCTGCTCAAAGCTGAATGTTAGCTAATTATTTTTGTTATCTTTCACTTTGGCTAGAGGCCCTATCAGACTTATATGCATGCAGCACAGATAAGGGCTTATTGGCAGAGAGAAGTGGACGATTTTTAATCATAAATACGGGCAGCTCTGCTCATCAAAGTACCACCGTCTGTAGTTTGTCTAATCTGGTCTTCCCAAGCTCACCCCGCTTCCTACGTTTTTACCAACACCATTTTACTTCTTCTCGTTCCACCATCGCTTCTCCTTACTCAGCTCTTCCAGACACTTGCACATTCACGTTGCTACCAGTGCTGACCCCTGTGGATTACTTCGCGCCCATATAAGGGAGCTCCCCACAATAGACTGGTGTAATCTAGTTCCATGAGAGGATTATTCACCACACTATATAAAAGGGTTTGTGTGGCTGGCATGTAATCAAGGGATGCATAGAAAACAATTGGCTCGAGATTCTGGTTCAATTTGTAAAGCCATATTTCACAAATGGAAGTTTCTCTGTTGTTTTTGCAGGCTGGGTTTATAAACTGTTGAAGGAGTCTTAAAATCTGGAAATGACCTAACATGTTGAATTTTATAGCTTACAGGTTTTTGGTTCGATGCCTAATTCTGCCTTTTAAACAAACAAACAATGATTATATGTGAATTCATTTTCCTCAAGAAGAGTTTATAAACGTTGACCTCAACTGAACTGTTGAGACCTCGGTTGTAAAACTTATAGCAATCAATTATGTAATTTATTTCAAAGATACAGTAAGATGAGTGACAAATGATAAAAGCAGAAAATGATGGGGAGAATGCCACAAAATACAAATGGAAACTAAAATGGTGGAAAATTACGAAGCAATTGGAATTAACTCATATTGAATTCAGTTGGACTTATCAATGAGTGTTTGGTTAATGTCGAACTGACTTTGCCATACTGAGGGTTGTGACATTACATTGGTCTCATGACAATTTTATATTTTCATTAGTTTGTTTTCCAAATGGCTAATTCTTTGAACGGTTTGTGGAGGTGCTGTCCTAACTACAAGCAGACAAAAGTGTGGTACACCCTAGATGTGTTGCTGGAAGCTTGTGTATTTTTTGAAGTGGTTGCTAACGTGTGGCTCAGTTACACAACAGAGGTTGTCAGGGACACTAAACTTCATCCGTGAACCAGAGGTTTCATAGTCATTTTGACTGACAGGGTTGTAAAAATTCCGTCATCGCACATTATTATCCGTCATTTCAAATTTAATTTTTAATGATAATGAGACATATTTAGTAGTATTTAGTGTTCAAAAACATCCCAATAATGCAGCAACTGTGGTTGGTGCTGGCTGATAAATGTTATCAGTACTACTCGCTGTAGGGTTATATACGAGTGTTGTAGGGTTTTATATAGGAGCTGTAGGGTATATATTGGTGCTGTCTAGTTACATAGGGGCGCTGCAGGTTATATACGGGTGCTGTAGATTATAAACAGGCGCTGTAGGGGTATATGCAGGCGCTGTAGGTTATATATGGGTGCTGTAAGTTATATATGGGTGCTGTAGGGTTATGGTTGCTGTGAGGTTATATATATGAGGACTGTAGGTTATATGCGGGTGCTGTAGGGTTGTATATGGGGGCTGTGGAATTACATACGGGCACTGTAGGGTTATATATGGATGCTGTAGGTTATATACGGGTGCTGTAGATTATAAACAGGCACTGTAGGGGTATATGCAGGCGCTGTAGGTTATATATGGGTGCTGTAGATTATAAACAGGCACTGTAGGGGTATATGCAGGCGCTGTGGGTTATATATGGGTGCTGTAGATTATAAACAGGCGCTGTAGGGGTATATGCAGGCGCTGTAGGTTATATATGGGTGCTATAGGTTATATATGGGTGCTGTAGGTTATATATGGGTGCCGTAGGTTATATACGATTGCTGTGGGGTTATATATGGGAGCTGTGGGATTATATACAGGTGCTATAGATTGTATACGGACACTGTAGGTTATATACAAGTGGCATAGGGTTATATATGGACACTGTGGATTATATACAGTCACTGTAAGTTATATACGGGTGCTGTAGGGTTGTATACAGGCGCTGTAAGTTATATACGGGTGCTGTAGGGTTGTATACAGGCGCTGTAGGTTATATACGGGTGCTGTTGGGTTGTATATAGGCGCTGTAGGTTATATACGGTTGCTGTGGGGTTATATATGGATGCTGTAGGGTTCATACAGGCACAGTAGAGTTATATACAAGTGCTGCAGGTTGTATCCGGGCACTATAGGGTTATATGCAGGAGCTGTAGGGTTTTTACGGACACTGTAGGTTATATACAGGTGCTGTAGGGTAAGATACAGGAGCTGTAGGATTATATATGGGCACATTAGAGTTATATACTGGTGCTGCAGGTTGTATATGGGAGCTGTAGGGTTATATGTGGGTGCTTTAGGTTATATACAGATGCTGTCGGTTATATACAGATAGGATACTGTTATGGGCTGTTTGATACCTTGTTAAAGTAGAGACAGACCAGTGATGCTGCAGTTTCTGTTCAGTGTTGTGTGGAAACTTTCTTTGGTAGATTACCCTCACATATTTTAATCTGTCAAAATGACAGACGGCCTTCAGAATTTTTCATCATCTTTAAAAAAAAAAACAAAAATCAATCATTGACAAAATATTTTAGCTAAACACGACCTCTTTTCCGAACATGAAACGTATCTACTCGTCTGGCTCGTTGAATGATCCTATTCAGGAGCTGAATTGGTTTGCAAGTAGAATGATTTGTCAAAAACAGGTGAGTTGATAAAGTTAAATTCAAGGTTTGGAGCTCAGTGGAGGTGATGTTGGAGTCACGACATGGCGGTAAAATCTGTTTATGCCATAATTCATTAAACAAGGTTTCATTTTGATGATTACTTAGCTGAACACGTCCGATGTATCAAAGTTTTGTTGCCACTGAGCATGTTTTCTGCTGTTATTCAAAATCCCATTGGCTGTGTGTCAAGGAAACATGGGTGATACCAACTTCATGGTAAGTTTATGGAAACGCATCATCCCTGCAGCATTCTACAGAGCCAAGTCTTTAAACCTGCAGTTGTGGGTTGCTATAATTCCTCAAAAAAAACAAAAAAAAAAACCTGACAGTGTGGTCGCCAGAAGGTTTTTAACTCTTGAAATATTTCAAACCAAATGTCTTCTTCTGTTATTGGCATTTTGGAACCATATATGGGTCATCACCAATTATACAAGTGAATGAATGATGCATCTCCAATTATCTCCCTTCATGTAATCAAGTAAATGCAACACTCAGTCTTCATTAAAAAAAATAAATAAATAAATAAATAGTCATCTCGGCTCATGTTTCCATTCTGCATCAGATATTGACTTCAGGTAGAGTAGGTTATTCCTCACTGCAGCCATTATAAAGAGCTCCACAATATTTCATTTCATTTCTCCTCTTTCTTTTGTTACCTTTATAGCTGCTTTCTCTCGTCACCGCAGGGCAGAGGCATCAAACCTAATCGTCGGTTATATTGAAATATCTTCAGAAGTTTGCAGGCAACACATATCAGCAGTGTTCAAAGTACAGTTATTGGACTTGGTTACCTAATTATTCTTATTTGTGCTGGAGAGGTTATGTTTTTGTTCCAGTTGCTCTGTTTATTAGCACAATTACATAAAACCGACCAGAATGATTTTCAGGATAGTTAGTACAAGGGCAGGTTGAAGGACAAGGAAGAACCTATCAAGAAAAAAAACTTGAGTCAGATTTATTCCCCTGCTTTTCTTACATTGTTCAAACTGCGCATACCATAATTAGTCTAATCGGAGTATCAGCTGTATGATTGCAAAAGGCTGGAAGTGGAAGTTTTAGATTTACTTTGGGGGGAAATAACGTCTGTTTTGATTTGGTGACACTGTGTAAAACATGCAATATTGCCATGTTTTTCATTAACATTTTTTAGGTGTATGTTTGGCGTGGTTTTTCTAAAATTGTCGTCTTCATTTTACTTGATAACCAAACACGTAGACTTGTGTTTTTTTGCAAATGTCGTATTGCCTACAAAAATTGCAACCTCAATAAATGAATGAATATATGAATGAATTGATGAATTTATTTTTGGTTTGTACATCAATTAGTGCTATAACTATGACAAACATAAAGCCAAAAAAGGGAATAGGCTAGAAGCAAAAGCTTATGTTCTTGCCTATCCTTTGCACCTGATCCACCGTTTACATCAAAATAAATGTGTACAGCATCGAGCATTTACGCCAGAGCCGGCCCAAGCATCCACTGGAGCCAAAGCAAAATTGGATTTTGGGGCCTTCTATTTCGTTGTTTTGTTTTATTTGTGTTTTTTTTTCTCTTCCTCATTCTTCATTCAGCCCCAGAAGGATACGTCCTTTTTTGTGACATTGTTTTGATTACAAGTAAGAATCACACGCCGACATCAGCAGCACCAAATGAAATTGTGTTTTTGTACAATAGTATGAATTTGATCATAAATCGTCACTCATACATGCAAAAACAACGTTTGGGTTTTTTTGCTTAATTGCGCTTTGGGGCCCCCTAGTGGCCGCAGACCCTAAACAGGTGCTGAGTTTGCATATGCCTTGGGCTGGCTCTGATTTACACCACAATATAAAAAACAAAAACATATCGACCATCCCGTTTCAGTATTCCTAAATAATTTTAAAATTAAGGTTTTTAAAAAATGTTTTAACTTCTTTTGTTTTTGTCTTTTTCCCCCTTTTTCCCTTCCTTTCCTTTTCCTCTTCTTTTTTCTTCTTTTTTTTCTTTTTTCTTCTCCCTTTCCTTTTCTCCTCTTTTTAACTTTGCCAAAGGAGTGAACAACTTAAATGCATCATCATTTCCTAATTTCACACCTACAAATTGTGTTTCATTGGTTTAATGGGTAAGTGCTTTAACCCTGTCATGCATGAATTATGAGAATCTTAGTCAAGATATTTTTCCTGAGTGTTTTTATTCCTCTGGAAAAAAAACAATGCGTTGACTTTTTTTTTTTTAAAAGGTGTTGCAAAAATGTCCACTCAACCGAACATGATGCATTTAATTTTTGAAGCAAAGAAATGTACATTTAAAACCTCATATCAGAAAGTGATTTGGAAAGCGATGCAATAAAAACATTTTTAATGCTGCTAATCTGATGTTTTCTCACATTTTAACATTCTAATACTAGTAATTATTCACTTCACAGAGAAAATATGCAAAAAAGAAAAACTTAATTACAGTCTAATAACAATAGCAATTGATTTACACTCAAACATGTCACTGCACATCAGGTTTATCAAGAACAGCAGTTACAGTAATGTGTATGGGGGTGATGCTTAATAAGTGTCCACTGTGTTGGCTGATATGGAATTAAAACAGAAACCCATGAATATACAAGAGAACAGCTGTAGATTTTTATTCTTATTTGATTGTTCTAAGTGCATTTTGTCTGATTTTGGTTAATTTTCTAAATGCGAGATAGTCTCAATGAATCAGAAGAAAAGATTCATCCTTTATGTTTTACTATCAGCACTATAAGCATAATTATTAGGCAGATTTGTAAAGATACTTAGTTTTTAATTAATTGTACCCTGCAGGCAGTTTGCACACATGCATGCGTATCAGTCAATCTCAGAGATTTGATTTAAAGAATGAATTTAAAAAGCTACGCCATCATTACATATTCCGGGCCGCCATTGTGATGCAGCTTCAGCAGCAAAAGATGATTATTTCCTGATCTTCATGCCAAAGTCTCTGAAGTGCTTAGGTTTGGGCTTCTAGACATTCTTCATTCTTCAAAGCCTGTTAACATCTAACGATTGAAAATAGCTGAAAAGTCACTCCAGCTAATTTCTGGCACCTTTTAAGAGTTTCCCCCCCTGTTGTGTAATAGGCTTTGTCCAAATCTAATGAGCCAATATTTATGTAAACAAGTCAGTGGCAGTTTGTTTTTGTGTTTTTTTGTTTTTTTTTTTAATTCGTGCTGCTGCCCATCTGGCACTATTCTGTCTTATCAGGAGTAAAGGGGATCTGAAAGGTGATGTGATTATTCCTACTCCTACTTCGGTTTGGTTGAGTCATTTTTTGATAATGTTCGCGCTGATGGCAGTCAGACCAGGCTTGCAGGTAGACGAACTGTATCTTGGTGAGAAAGTCTGTCACTGTTCCTGGGTTTGCCTTTTTGTTATGATGCTGACATTAGGATGAACAGTGCTGAGTGCAGACACACTTTTCTTGGCTGGTACGAGTACAATGTAATTGTTGTCTTGCCAGATGTCATCCCTGTTGTTGACTCTAGTTCTCTCAGCAGGTTGGCTTTCACGGAAGGCGACAGCTCCCATCTTCTCATCTAAACACACGGTTTTATTGACAGTTAGATGGTTGGCTAGGCACAGTAATCTAAAGAAGTAGTGCATGACAACATTCTTCACTCTGCCTGTGACTTTATACTAGTAGAGCAGGTGTCCTCCTAATTAAGAAGTGCTTTCAGTGTGGTTTGGTGTCCAAAATGTGGTGCCAAATTGTTAGTAGTTTGCAGAATGGTGAGGGAACTGGCATGAACACGCTATTTGGCACTTCTTTCTTTGTGGCTTGTAACAGGTGATGTAATGCAGAATTTTTGTTTCTTAGAATGGCTGTCATAACTCCATGTCAAAGTACATTGTGGGATTTAAGTGTAGCCATTTGGATGCATTGAACCTTAAAAAAAGGCCAAAATGTCTGACCAGTAACGTCCCATTTCAGCCCAGCGCTGGATCCGAGCCTCTGCACACCATATGGTTATAGCAAATAGGAAATAAAAACTCAACCACAGTCAAGGCCCATGTCACTTTGATTTTAGCACTATGACGTGTAACGCAGCCTCCATCTGCACCAGTACTTGGATTTTCTTCATGCACTAACACATGGAGCCAATTTCAGTCCTGCTCAGTTCGTAAGTTGGTCAAAGTGTAAAGAGATGAGAGTCTTAAACTGTGTCAACACCACCTCAGCTCCATTCAGGCTATCTAAACACTCTCACAAAAACAGCCATGCGGTAAAAAAAACTATTATAGCCTATGACTTTAAAGAACTCTGTCAGTTTGGCTGACTGTAACTATTGACAAAGTAATCCATTTCCTTACAGTTGCATGCTAAAGATTATTCTTTAAACAAGAAGTTGTTTGGGAGTGTTTAGTTTGGGAATCTCCCGTAGCTTTGCATCTAAAGGAAGCATATTACCAACTATGATTGTAGTGATAGTGCATGAACTCCTGCTCACCTTCCTGCTTGTCACTAAAAACCTATTCATTGGCAGCGGGTGCAGATAGCCCCCACACACACACATATTCACACACTCATCTATGGCTCCCGTGGATCTGCTGGAATTGGTAATGACACGATCCATCTCTAACCCATTTCCAATTCAGCTCTGGGAAATGAGATAGGATGGTAATGGAATCTCATTGATCTGAGTTTGCTCTCATGTTTATGGTCCATAAGTGTGGAAGTCATTTCTAATGTTCTTTCCCACACTGGCTTTTTTTGCATGCTGCCATATTTACGGTAGGTTTTGTTCAGCGCTATGGTCAATGGCAAAGTGGGTATTCACAAGGTTTCTTATAGCAAATATAGGCCTGGAATGTCAACCATTCAAGTACCAGTTGCTCGTATTTCATTGTCTTGCATATTGTGACAGAATCTAAAATAGAAAATGTAAAATAAATAGAAATGCATGACTGCAAAATTTTGTCAAATTTGACATGTAAAATAACAATCTAGTAGGCTAATGCAAAGGAGGTAGCACGACTTGCTAACAACAAAAGTCTTCCAAGACAACCTCCTTGGAATCGTGGTGGAT
>JAQQZY010000011.1:15968961-15973961 GCA_030068375.1 Ostorhinchus rueppellii
CTTCCCACCCGCATCCCGCAGTGAGCTTTCAAAATTTGTCCCGCGTCGCACTACTTGCGTTGGGTCTCGCGAGTCCCTCGGGACTCCCGCGGGAGTGCAGGGCTCTACTGTATGAGCTGTTTATTTAATGCAACACAACAACTTAGTTACAACTTCTCTGCCATTTTCCACATTTTTCATACTTTATTTACTTTTGTACTTCTGACTCAGACCAACCTGGTGATGTCCACTCATTGCATCATGGTTTGCTTTGGGAATGGAATTTTCTGTTCCTGAACGCTCTGTCTTTTGGTGTGAACATGTCAGCTGGTTTGAGATTTGGTGTGGGAACTGGCGTGATTTTCTGTCGGTCTGAAAATGCCGCAACAGTATGTGCCTGGTTCTACAATGTTTTTTCCTTTCTATATGGATTCCAGATCATTTGCTTCAGTAGCGTCGGGAGGAGGTTGCATTGTGACACCTAAAGTAATAACTAAGTTGGTTAACTCGCAGTTAACAATTTGTAACAAAAGCACATCACGTTACCCTGAAGTCAGTGTTTTTTTTTGTTTTGTTTTTGCAGTATGTTTATAGGGGAACACTGATCATGTAAGATCTACTGTGATGAACAGTGTCATGACAATTAAGTATATTTATCCCCACACATTTCAGTACAGCCCACTGATATGCCATCTAACAAAAACAGACACGACCCATATTAATGTTTCAACACTGATTACTTGCGCTGGATGATTTCCAGTGTTATGTGTGTATGTTATGGCGGATGTGAAATGAAGCGATCAAGACGTGAAGTTTGGACTTTGAGCTTTAATTCAAGTCCGAAACAGTTGCAAGAAATCAAAAAGCTTCTCCTGATCTAAAATATTATGACATCAATACTGTCAATACATGTAAATAATTGCGGTCAAATGCATTTTCTTCGCTCTTCATTGTCATTAGATATGACTCATTTGGATCTTCAAAGGCACCATAGTTACTATGGAAACAGTCATCTTCTCCAACATTGATTCACCAGTAAAACCCATGGAGTTGGATCAATGGTACTGGTTGTCAACACTTGTTTTTACATTCATTTTATGATATATTTAGCTGAAAGTCACTTTTTCTTCAGTTTTCTCTGTTTTGGTAAAATAGCCTTTCATCAAACCTAATTTACTCTGAGCTTTTATGAAAACCTACAGGTTCAGTAAATTAAATCCTAGAAAATACTTGATATTTACTTAAATATGAAAAATGCAGAGCAAAATATTATAATAAATGGTGATGAATGGCTTAATAAAGGTTGAATCGATGAACTAAATTAAAAAGAAAAAATAATGTTGAAGTTCCCACAAAAACAGTTTGAGGTCTCCAGGGGTTAACAAAATTCTAAACTGTTTAAGAAATATAATTATCTTTGTGCATTGTCCCCCCATTTTCAGAGGCATAAAGGCAATTGGACAAACTAAGGCTGTTAACCATATGAAGGTTGTTTTAATACTTGGTTTTGAAAAAATAAAGTCTGGAACCCATGGAAATCACCAAACACTAAGTGCTCGTTAATATTACAAATTAAATGCGACTTCTGTCAGTTCTCAGTATGAACTGAATGGGACCCCAAAGTGACCCACATGTGCAAAAGAGGTCCAGATGTAATACAGGACCACACATCACGCACTGTGTTTACAGAAGTAAATATGGAGGCATCTTCTATCAGCGTGTGTGGCACTGATAGTTTCTCTACGACCGAAGTTTATTCAATCCTCCGTTGCGGCTGTTGTTTCTTGCACTGCTGCTCCTTCTGGGACGCAGAACCGTGACATTTGTTGCATTTCAATGACGTAAAGGTCAGATAAATGTGACCTGGCCGTTCACACTGACGTCACATTGCCAAATATCTGATTCGTTTTTGATTTAAGACCACATATGAAAGTGGCCTGGGTTGAATTTGAAAAATATTGGATTTGTGCTGTTCAGACTGTCTTTAAGAAGTCAGATACAGGTAAATGGTGTCAAAAAAGCAGTTTGTGTAATTGTACCGAATAGAACCCAGGAGCGAGACCAGAGACAAGGGTGAAGTTTAAATGAGTTTACTGAAAGGTTGATGTTGTACACAATAAACTCAGGAACACAATAAATTTGCAAAGCTCTCCTTATCACACACGGGGGTGCACCGACTTGTGCACTCAGGTCCAAGATGGTCCACGGACTGGTCCCTTGGTAAGTGATGAGGAGCAGATGAGACTCGTGGTCCAGGGACGGAAGGCGGGTCAGGTTCCGGGGCGGCAACAGGCTGAAGACGGGATCCAGGGACGAAGGGCAGGTCGAACCGGAGGCGACCGGGTGTACCAGGGAACAGGCAGGAATCGAAGTCAAACAGAGCAGAAACAAGGGCAGGGGGCAGGAGGCAGGAGACAGAAACCGAGGACTGAAACTGGTCAAACACTGAAAAGCTGAACTGGGAAACCTGCTGGTAAGTATTGCTGGGCATCTGACAAACTGGCACCAGAGAAGAGACAGAGGGAAGAATATATAGGAGGGAGAAGATGAGACACAGCTGTACACCCAGGTGCACGGAGTTAACTAATTAGGTGAAAGGTCAGAAGCAGCAAGGAAAGGACAGAACAGATTTAAAGAGACACCAACCTCTCACCAGAGGACAGAACCCAGAACCAAGAGACAGATATATGACAGTTTGGGCTCCAGTTGGCTGCAGTCTGAACGTAACTACAGTTTCCTATTGGAGATGCTGTTCTTGGCCTTAACTGCCACCTTCACCTGCTGCTGGTTTGCGAGTCTTAATTGCCTTCAGTTTGGTCTTTGCTGACACCCCATATCTTTACCTTCCAAAGCTTTTCAATACATTTTGGTCAATATTGTCTGCAATGTGAAGTGTCATCCAATCAGGTTTGCCCTCTGATGTTACTGTACTCAGCTGTGGATTTGTTCTTTTGAAGAATATACCAATTTGTTGATTTTTATCAAGTTTTTGGTGCCATTCTGATCTTTTTTTTTTTTTCAGCCAAATGACAGTCTCCTTCACTTGCATTGACATGTCCTTGGATGTCTTTAGGATTTCTATGAACAGTGACCAAATGAGAATTGAGCATCAGACCTTTTAGCTGTACACGACCAGGGCCCATAGGTAAGGTGGGATACACTCCATCACCCCCGCAACCCTATCGAGGATAAAGCGGTTCAGAAGATAACTGAGTGACCTTTTATCTTCCTGTTTTGTCATAGAATAGCCAGGGAACAGGCCACATCTGGACATGGGTCTTTGTTGGAGCCTGTGAAAATGGAGGGACAACCTCTAAAATGGTTGTAATTCCTCAGTGGTTAATGCGGTAATTCTGCAAAATTTGCTGAAAGTCCAAACACTTATCTCAGTTTGATCATTTTAAGAGCACTGTGGTAGTACACAGAAGCAAAATTAATTAAAATTATATGTAAATGGCAATCTCTCTTTTTGTCACTCTAAGAATTAAATATGCCCAATCCATTACCATGTAACAATAACAACAGCGGGTAAGCAGTGGTATCTACATCTCCAAAAATGAAATGCAACTGAACAAAAATTAATGGCTGCCTGCAACACAAATAGAAATACTCACCCTGTCCTGTCTGAGAACAGGGTTGGCAGGACATGTGATTTGTAGAAAATTGGCTAATGCATGGAAAATGGAATAAGAAATAATATGTCTTGACTGACTTTGCCAAATATACATTTTACTGTAATTCATATTCAGGAACGCTGAGCACTGATTGTTTTCAGTGTAGATTTTAGGTCATTTTGTGACCGTCTGAGAGTTACATTTTAATTACACCCCGACTGAGTCTCCGGACACTGAGGGCATTTTTCTTCGTATGTGAGCTCTGGTCTTCTCATAATTGCTTCATGTAATGACAGACCTCTGAAAGTCTAATATCAATGTGCGCTTATTTAAAGACACCTTCAGGCAAGAAATTCCATGGGAAACAGGAAGTACACTATAGTAATTCCCTGTGGATTTCTGCAGGATATTGAAGGTACTATTGGAGTAAAGAGCACGGCTGCATGGCGGAGTTATGTTGCTGTAAATAGAGCATCTGTGCAGCCATTATTTAGAATAGACTGAATAATTAACATTTAACCTAAAGTATTTTTAGAGACTGCATATTCTCCCCAGTCATGTTGGATTTGTTTGTACTTTTGTTTGTTTGTAGATGCAATAAAGCTACTATTTTTATCTTTAAGTCGACATACATGGAAAAGCACTGATTTGAAATGAAAATGACTCTTATCAGATGACAAATTTAGTCAGTCTATCAGAATATTTTACCCTTTTACAGGTCGAGGACTTATTTTAGGTTTATTTAGGTGCTGTAACCTTCAATAAATGTATGCTGGAACATAACATTGTTACATCCTTAGGGCTTATTATTTCGTTGCAGTGATCGAAAAGGACAGCTTGATGTAAGCATCATAGAAGCTCATGTCGGCATTTTGTTTGCAAAATGGTTATGAGTTATGCTGATAATTTTCTTTTTCATAAGCTGTCAGTGTCTAAGTTGGGTAAATTTTAGATAAATTCTCTAAAAGTACTTTCTATCGACTGCCAAAACACAGAGTTGGTAGATTGAAAAACATTTTGAAGATTGATGAAGTGCAGTTATTTCCCGGCGCAACGACCCTTTTCAAAAGAACATCTCATGGTGTCACTCTCAATTAACATTTGTCCTCCTGACGCTGGTGACAAGTTGTCACCCAAGGGACAAAAAGTTTGTAAAGGAAGAAAATGGCTCTGTCCTCAGTTGCCCTTAAGGATTAAAAAAAATGTCTTCTTTTTTTTTCCCAGAGTGCACATGCAATGTTTCCATCTCTCTGTCCTCTGCCAGATAGCCCCGAGGCTGCCAGAAAGAAAACTATTGATTATTTAGCACAGAAGATGGACTTTGTGATGTTCAGAGTGCACATACAACATGTGGGGAGACGATCAGACTAGAAAGACACATGCCTACCTCTTGGGTGTGATCTGTTA
>JAQQZY010000011.1:15976461-15985716 GCA_030068375.1 Ostorhinchus rueppellii
TACAACCATAATAAACACAAGAAAACCAAAAAAGATTTAATGGAAAAACCAGCGTTACACATTTGGTGTATTTTTTGTTTGTTTGTTTGTTTGTTTTTTTCAGTATTTAGTAAATATTGGTACATTTTGGCCCATATGTCCAATGGAAAACCCACTAATGTCAGAGTTTTATATTTACATCAACCAAAAGATAAATACTTATGTTATTTTTAATGTATTTG
The DNA here is from genome assembly GCA_030068375.1 of Ostorhinchus rueppellii. Classification (NCBI taxonomy): domain Eukaryota; kingdom Metazoa; phylum Chordata; class Actinopteri; order Kurtiformes; family Apogonidae; genus Ostorhinchus; species Ostorhinchus rueppellii. The sequence continues at coordinate 15,976,683 of JAQQZY010000011.1, forward strand.
CGGTCTGTTGTAGGCTGTCCTGTTTCAGGAAAAACTCATCTTCCATTCACACTACATGCTTTAGTGCCGAATTTGGATTTATTGCTTAGATTTTGCTTTTTTTCTTGGGTGTTCACGTTATTTAGCAAAATCTGGCCATCATCACATTTCAGTATAATAGAGGTCATGGCCCTGAGCTGACCTACACACACAGAAGAACACAGATAACTACAGCAACAGGCTTTTCTACTCAAATGAACATGGAGGTCATTAATGTCAGCATTTCTTTTACAAGTGGATATGAGCACATGATAATGAGGATGGTGATTAGGGAATAGACTCCCAGCACAGACGTGTGATACCAATGTCGATCTAGAATCATGCACATGGATTCTGACTTTTCTGATTGAGGTTATATCTGATTAATGACCATATATAGATGTGGCCCAATATCTGTTCATACTGTTAAGAAAAAAACATGTACATGTGTGAGAAAATCAGACACAGAGGCAGTTTTCCCTTTAATTTCAACATAGCCTTGGAGTGATGTCGGGGTCGGGATAAACAGGTAATGCTTCATCCTAGGTGTGATGCTGTGCTGTGATTGGGTGTTACTTTTTTTACTTACCACAGCTAGCGGCTAACACTCACTTGCTTTTTTGTTCTGTTTTGATTGAATCGGGCTAGTGTGGATAAAATATCCAACAAGATACATCACCAACGGCACTAAATCAGACAAAATATTGCACTTAATACTCCATTACAAAAATCTTCTTAAATATTATTTGGCTTGTTATAGATTAAATATCTTTGTACAAATAGAACTGAAACACCTGAATGGCAAAAAATACAATGGAAAGGATTTTGACAATCATTTAAGTTATGGTTTTCATGTAAAATACCAGCATTTATTAGTTCCAGCTTTTTAAATCCAGGAATTTTGTGCTTTCCCATGGAATAATTTGCATAATCACAAGGTTTAGATTATGTGGATAAAGCAAACACTGCAGCAGTGTCGCCTTGAGCGTTTTTTAAGCCAATATGGACATGTACTTTACTGCACATCAGCACCAAACACCCACATGTCCACAACCAATTTTATAGGTTTTTAAGTGTTTTCCAATTTTGTGTTTTTATTGCTGGCAAATGGATGTATTACAACCTGATGGCACTTAAATACCGGAGTTTGTATTGTTGTACTGCTTCGTCAAGATTTAGTGTGTTAAAGTGAGATACTAATCATGGCTAGCATGGCAGTATTACCACACATTCCAGTTGCAGTAAATGAAAGAATCACAGCCGTGTGGTGAAGTAATCAATCACAGCCGAGCCTTGCATCCGTTTGGCCTTAACCAAAGCCTGTATGGTTGTTCAGGGTTGGAGGACTTATTATCTCGCTACTAGGTTAGCCAAGAAAAAATATAAAAGCTTCACCATTGAAATTAAATTCCTTCCATAAAGCCTTCTAGGACAATATGACTTATGGCCAGCCATAATTGTAGGCTGTGATCGCTAACTGCGCTGGATCCATGCACGATTTTTCTGATGAAATGGTACCGCTGGGTGCTGTCTGAGGTAAGGACTTGGCATTTAACCATAGGAAAAAGATGCTACACGTTTAATGGATCTGTTGGCTCAGGGTGTCTATATACTTATATGAATATTAATTCTAAAAAAGCAAAACACTATACTGCTCTCAACACTTGTGCATGTTTCAACCAGGACACGAATAACCAAACAGATACCACAATACATTTCGTTCAGAGATTGTCCTGTTGAACACGAGGCCTACTCCATCTCGTCATTGTTTGATGTGTTATTTGTATCATTAATTGTTACAGCGCTGATTCAAAAACAACATTTTTTGTTTTGGGGAACACTAATTTAGTGAATGCTTCATGGGTCGCTCTAAGTTGCTCACAAAAAGTCGGACAATGATCAGTATTCAACAACAATCAAACTCATAAGTGAATGCCTCTGTTAAAAACTAAAAATTCAAAACACAATCCTCAGGTTTATTGAATATATTTTGCTTCACTTTGTGCAGAGAAAAACATGTTGAACATGTTATTCCAAAACCAAGAACATGAATATGCTGCTGTAACACCCTCCACATTCAGCAAAAGCTTTCCACAACATTTTAGAACCTGGCTCCATTTTCTTTCATCTCACCACAAGAACATTAGTGAAGCAAGGTAGAGATGTTGAATAACTTGACCTGATTTGCTCTCAGCTTTCCAATTCAACTGAAGGTGCTGGAGTTTGACATTAAGGGCCTGGTTTATTAAAGGTTTGCACATGTAAAAACTTGTGAAACCTCGGCTGCACACGCAAAATCGTATTGAAGCTTATCTACGAACAGGACACACTGAGGGTTGAGTCTCTCAAATGGGCAAAATAGCTCCCGCAACCCATTTAGTGTGTTTGCCATGATGAATATCCAATATGGGTGCTTCTGCCAGAACACGCAAAATTATTGGGAAGAGTGGATGCATGGAGTGTGACTTACCAAACCCGAAACTGATTGCGGTGGCTGATTTTACATCTATATTTAGCATGTCTGAAAGGCAAGTTTTAACTGGCACAGCTTTGCTCAAAACTGGCAGCAGTTTTTGTGGCGAGGAGGCGGGATAGGCACAACCAAAGGCAACACAGAGAGGGAATCTTCTTTGTTCGTGTCAACATTTTTGGAATGATGGAAGAAAAAATGGCACGGCAGATTTATTTGTATAGCACAATTCATACACAGGGCAATTCACAGAGGTTTACAAGACTGGAAAAGAGACAAGTTAAAACACACAAATAAAACCTAAGCAATACAATATAAATGATAATCAGTCAAAACAAAGTTAAAGAAAAGAGTGCAGATGGAACACTTTCAGTTGTTCTATGCACAGTTGAACAGAGCTGTTCTCAGCCTGGACTTAAATGTTGTCAGAGTAGAGGCCTGTCTCATATCATCATGAAGACTGTTCCAGAGTTTAGCTGGATGGAACTGAAATGCAGCTTCACTGTGTTTAGTGCTGACTCTGGGCACCAGGAAAAGACCTGTTCCTGAGGGTCCAAGGTGGTTCACATGGGGCCAACATATCAGAGATGTACTTTGGTGCTAGAACATGGAGAGACTTGTACATGAGCAGAGCTTTTTTAATAATAATTGAGACTTATCACTTACCCAGCAATGCCATATTAGAGCCTCTAGAAGAACAAGGGGTTGATTTGGAGTCGGTCACAAGGAGGAGTCATACAATACCTTCTGTGACAAAAATTAATCGTTACATTTCTTTGAGTCTGGATCATTCCAATGCACTGTTGCCATTAGTGCTAGCGTATCCCAGTGCAGTTTTACCTGTGTACTGTTTCCATGACAACATCCAGTAGCGCACACAAAATCCTCATTTCAATTGGGTGGTCTCCAAGACTTTGCACCTGTTGTCATTTGTGCTGGCAACATTAGTTGATCACCTGTGACATGCAAATCAATAGTGCGTGCAAGTAAATTTACCCCAGTTATTTGCAATCTTAATAAATCAGGTGCTAAGATTCTCTGTTGGACATTTTAAGAAACAAACCACTGGTTGATGGACCTTGCCATGAACTTGGGGACAGATTTGTTTCAACAAAATCAGGTGTTTTGCTCCAATCACTGATGTTTCATCAGGACGGTATTCTATGAAAGGAAAAAGCTGTCTTTGCAAATTTAACACAGTGGATCTAAAAGAGAAAAAGAACTGTGGAATTTGTTTTTACCCCCCCTAAACTTTCAAAGACTGTTATCGAGACTGGCTTCCATAAAGGCACTCAGCTGTTGAAGTGTCTCCTGTGCAGTTGAAATCATAACTCAGTCACTGCATTCTTCCTTTTCTCTCCATCAGTATCATCATTTCCCTCTCTCACCCGTACTTGTCTCTCCATCCCTCTTACCCTTGCTGTCTGTCTTTCTTTCAGTAAGGCCTTGGAGGGTTCTGCAATTATGTTCAGGGCGCTAGAAAACGTGGATCACTCCAGCGAAATAAATCGCTCCATAACAGCTGCGGTGAAATGGCGCTAATTGCCGATTGATTTGAAGCAGAGGCAGCAGATATCTGCAATGCAGAGCCGCATCTGCCACACTCTCCTCATCATTCCCCTCTCTGATTATCTATTGTTCAGGCTGTTTACTTTGTAGTGATGAGTGGTAAATGGCAGGTTAAGGAAGCTAAGGGGGCCAGACACCAAATTGGGTCCCTCTCAAAAAGACGGAGTGTAAAATTAGACATAATTAACACACCCCTTAGGCAGATTCTCCAAACCTCATGGAGATGGCAGCGATGCAAATTAGCTGTAAAGATACACACTTTATATACAAAAACAGTGATTATGCTGCCTTTGGTGTACAGAGGCTACAGCGTGCCTTGATTGAGAGCAAATCAACCACTGAACAACTCATTTTAGTTTTCAGGACTTTTGTCGCATTAAGCAGTGTGAAAGAAAAACACCAGCAAGTTGAAAGCTTTACCTCTTGTAATTTTGTAGTTTGTTTGCTTTATGTCACAGTCCACAGTCCACTCCATCAGACCAGTACAATAAAGATCCATTCTTACTTTATATAACTGCAGTGGTACTGCTTCATATAAAGTGCAGGGCTGCAAACACATGTAAAACCAGTGGAATTTTAGGATCTGATTTTATTATTATTTTTTTTATAATTATGAGTACTTGCAGTGCTCATAATGCTAAAGTATATAAACTACTGCTCAAGTGAGCAGCACTTGTCCTGTATCGTGTAGTTTTATGGCGACATTTATTAAAATTTGTAAGTCTATATTGAGTCAATTTTTTTTTTAAAAGCATTCATTTCCTGGTCATGGGGTGCTATTAAAATGAATGTGCAGTTAGCTCTGAAAGCTTGAACTGAGCAGGTGACTTAAGGCTGTGCTCTCATTGGAGGATTAACGTTTTCACATGCCCTGTAGCCTGTCAGATTGATTTTGTTTTTTTGGAACTTAAATGTTTTTTGAATTTTATGACAACCATTATAACAATAACCAGAAAAAAAAAGAAGAAGAAGCAAACAAACAAGAAAACAAATGACTACAAAACAAAACGGTGTGCCTGGGTAGCAACAGTCAGTCTATTGATTTTGTGTAAATATAGTCCATTTATTCCACTTTTTATCCAGTTGTGATTCTTGCAGTGTTGGTCTCTGTGTCAGAAATATTTCAATTGCAGATATCATCCACAGGTCCTTTGATGGAACGGCTGCTTCCCCCAGTTCCTCGTTGTTCCAAGTTTGTTTATTGTTTTTTTTTATGTGGCTATTAAGAGTATTTTAACCAAATATATACATCTTTTTTAAGCATGGCAGCCAATCAGAATTTAGTTTCCTTGTCCTAATGTGATCAGGTGATTTTTCAATGGGTTGCCAAGTTTTCTTGAATGAAACCGATGCTTTCATACAATAAACCAGCTCCCAGAGGCTCAGGTACCAAAGTTTAGCCTCCATGACTTGGTTTTACATAAAGACTTTGGTTTGACAGTGCTTGCCTGTTTGGCTGTACAGTATGATAATTCAAGGTGCTATTTATTATCAGCTGGTTTGTGGACAGGAGTGTAGCATATGGGTTTGTGATAGAGGAAATACTCGTTCAAATCCAACCATGTGCACCAAGGTTTGCATTTTTTTGCCCTTTTAAAAAAATGAGTGGAAAGAAAAAGAAAGAAACTAAAACTCCCACAGTCTTGTTTAGCACCAGCTGCCACTCCATAGCTGTGAAACGTATCTATGAAGCATTAGCTGTATGCCGTTCATGTGGATGTCACTCTGTAGTGGTGCTGCTGTTTGCATTTTTCCTCGACAAATATTGCTGCCCAGTAACTGATGTAAGTGCCTTCACATCAAGTACATTTTGACAACATGAATGTCACATTCTTTCCGTTACTGAGGACACATTTCAGACGGAAAAGTGTTCCTTGGTACCTGTCAAGTCCGAAAAACCATGTGTTACTGTTATCCACTAGTGAATCAATTTCTAAACTGTTAAAGTGCAAGGGAAAAAAAAAATTCCAAAATCCAAAAAGTATTTTGTACTTTTAAAGCTTTTTCATTTAAGATGTGTTCTCATTTATCATTTTTCCAAACCTTCATTTGCATCTGGACCAAATTGTGTCTAGATTTGTACCAAATAAATAGCATTATGGTGGTCTTTCAGCACATTTTCAGCAAACTTGAGGAAAATTAGGAAAGTCAACAAAAATATTTCCATCACAAAAAAAAAAAAAAATGCAGCTGAATGAGTGTACCCAGTGTTGTCATATGTGGATAACAGGCTGCCTTTGAGTTATAAAGCACAAACCTTGGAAGTCGTAGATCACCTCTTAAAATAGCACTTAGGGAATGAACCAATAGAAGTGGGAGGATTATACATTAGGTGAATTGTAGTGAAACATCCAAAGAATGTCTCCGTTCATATAAATCACATTAAGGGTAAGGGAAATAAAACTGTTAAAAAGGGTGAAAGTGAGGCTTAAACATATCGTCAGTACGTCGACACGCGAGGCCATATTTCACCAGGCATACATTTACAGTGAGTGTGCAAAGTTTCAAGTCAACACAATTTACCGTCTCCTGTGAAATTGAGTGTGGAGTAAAAAGAAAAACACACACAAGAAACAGAAATGTCATATGAGGTTGAGCGTACAAATACAGAGTGGAGGGTGTACGAAACAGCCTTCTTAAATTGATTTGTCATTTTAAACTTATGAACCATGGAAAAGCAAAGCAGGACCATCAGTAACTACTGATGCTACAAACTATATATTCCTCCTTGACGTTAAATAGATTAAATCGTATGCTTAACAGTGATGCGAGGATGTAAATAGAGTCGTTTCTCCTGCAGTTGATTGGCAAATGCCATCATTCTCATAAAATGTTGATTATACATTACCATTTTTATATTGAACTTCCATCATAAAAATGTGTTTTATTAAGTGAGCTCATAACCGAGTGCACTGGGGGGCTCGGCCCCCTGCTGAACAGATTGTCTTTTCACAGCAGGTGGACTACCATTTGCTACAAACTCATGGAATTGACATCATTACACCTCAATTTTGTGATTCATGTTTGTTTGTAGGGGGAGAGATATCCTATTTCCAGAGAATGGCATACCGTCCCCCTGAAAGGTTTTTAGTGATCATTTTATGATCCACAATGTCATCAGCGTTTAAAGCATAATGTCATTTTTGCGACGACTTAGGCAAAGAAGGATTTCTTAAGTGTTCTCGTCTGGTTTGAGTAAAGAAGTTTATCAAAGAAGAAAAAGCCCAGCTACAAAGCATTTTCCTCCCTAAAAACCTGTGCTGGTGCCTGTCACTTTGTCAGAATGCAGATATACAGCCCACACTCGCAATAAAAATAACATAATACATGCAAGCAAGGTAGCAAAACAGGTGAAATTATGATAATTAGAATCAGTGAGGGGTTTCTTACTCTGCATGATGTTGTGGGCAAGTTTGTATTGTATTCTAAGAACAGTCTCTTTTAGACCTAAATAGCTGTCCTACTTTGCTATGTGACACATCTACAGAGAAAAGTGTGAGCTTAGGAAATGGACTGCTGTTTTCTTAATACATACTGAGCAATATTAAAAGAAATATACCCTCAGTCTAAAGCTGCCCTATGTCGTATTGATTTTGTAAATTCTCTATCAGAGGGAAGTTTCATTCTACGACACATTTAGGGCTACCAGAACCACAAAGTGATAGATGCTATGTACCCACAGATGGTATCAATCACTGAATGAAGCATAAAGCTTGTTGTTTACATATCTGCATTATAGTCTCATCAAGTTTTCTTCAAGTAAAATGTCTAAACCAGTTTTTTGACAATCGCTCCAAATAACAGTGTGTCTTATGATCTCCACATGCTGCGTCAATTGGTAGTTTACATTATAGCTCTGTTAGCTTAGCTCTGTTTTTACACAGACAACAGCCACAGTAAGACCACAAATCACCTCTGTTTTCTCTATGGTTTGTGTTCTCAATAGTTGAACTAAAGATCTGTTTGAAATCATCGTCAAGGTCAGAAATGTTACGATTTAGTCTGACCCATGGATTAACAAACAGCAACTTGGCAAAGATAATAACAGCCCATACTAACGTTATACCTTCATAAGCCTCATGAAGTCACCCGTGTAGAAGAAACACTGCTGTTTCATCATCAAACTCCATTCTATTCATTTACAGCTGTGTCCAGTGGTGGAAACAACAAGAGTGCTTCTAGCTCTTATTACTTTGTCACTTTCTTTGACTGAAAGTTTTTTTCTTGGCTGTCACTCACTTCACGCCAATCTGGTCATTTCCTGACACTTTGCTCTAAGGCCACACAGTGTTAATTTTCTTTCCATTGGGGTGACCAGCCAAGTGACTCACTACTCCCTCTAGGGGTGACATAAATCCCTCAGCCAGTTTATTTTTTACAATCCAATACATTGACATCTTGGGTAGAACTTTATTATACACACTGATTGTAATTTTATCATGTTTAAAAGTAGAAATAAGTCATTACATATTGTTTAGAATGGCAGTTTCTAAGCTGCTCAAGGCATAGTGAACTCTTAGTACCAGTGGTTTTTCTTTTTTGTTTTTTTTTTTTTATTACAATATGCCACCCTGGCACAGGAAGTTTTTAGTTTTTTCCCTTGTTACCAAAGCAGCTCTGAATCCAAGTTTGAGTCCACACAGCTTCTCCCATTACGTAAGAGTGTCCCCACCACCGGCCAAGTCGGAGGACAGTGTGGTCAGGCGGTAATAGTCCCTCATATAACCAAAGTGCGATGATGTCAGCATAATCACATTGTTTGTACAGTAACCACAATGTGGAGAGCTGCACTGTTAGGTCAGTCCTTCCCTCTTCATGGTTCTCTTGATGTGAGAAAATGAATGATGGCATACTATATCCTTTACACTGCCAAATGTGCCCTGCTGCAGATTCAATTTTTTTTTTCTCACACACACACACACACACACACACACACACACACACACACACACACACACACACACACACACACACACA
>JAQQZY010000011.1:15985816-15999077 GCA_030068375.1 Ostorhinchus rueppellii
CACACACACACACACACACACACACACACACACACACACACACACACACACACACACACACACACACACTCACACCCTTGGCGTATCATCACTCATGACCTCATCCTGGATTTGCCACGTTCTTCATCTTTTCATAAATGGGCTAATTGGTAGACCACCCACAAAGTGTACACAAAAATGGCCACAAAAGCAAATTTTGACCAGACATGATGCAATGCAACTGCAGAATTGGGCACAAGAAATGTGTGAATTCATTTACACAATAGGCCTGAGGCCCAAGTTTCACCTTTTACAATCTTGAATCTGACACTCTTATGGTTCACGAGAGGCAGAGCCACTGAGTTGGTGCGCCGCTTATGAGAAAAAGACAAACGTCCTGCAGAGAGCATTGAAATTGGAGCTCCTGTTTTCATTACTTTGGTTTATCGGCTCAATAGTCACCTCCTTTCTCCCAGTGCTAAATGTCCCCTTGATTTGCTCTCCTCGTGCCTGCACCTGAAACAATTCATTAAAAATGAATGAGAAGAAAGCGAAACACTGAGGGCTGCGAGATGAGAGCCAGCAGCAGACAGGAAGAGAAAGTGAAGAAGACGGTAACGGCTGTAGTGTGAATACAGGTTAGCATTATAAGACCGTAAGCTCTTCAAAATACTGCTTGCAAGTGCGCGGATCTAGATATAGTGGCTGCTCTGTCATTTTGGGGTGCGCATTTGCTTAATCCTCTGGTTGTTTCTTTGTGTGTATTTCACATGGAAATCAGTTGAAATCCACATGTATACAATTTACATCTATATTCATCCAAGAAAATCCAAGGTGTACTCAACAAAAAGCTATGAATCCATATTTGGTTCCTTTTGAAAGAACACGGCAGATTGGATCTTCAGCAGTTTCCAGGATTAAAACTGCTTTTCTTTGTATAAAGATGATGAATCAAGTACATTTTCAGATATGTTAGTTGCATTTATAGGGTTTGAGTTAGTTCATAAGTTCAATTTACGTCAAAAGAACCTATTTTTAATCATTTCATTTAAATTTTGATACTTGGGTACCATTAACAAATCACTTTTGGTGTTCTGAGAATTTATGATTCCATATGGTTTTAGTGCTATTCCACTCTGCTGGGGTTTTAAGGTTTGCAAGTGTTGTTGCAGGAAGAATGAGTCATGGAAAATCGGTGCAAAAAGAAGGTCTTTCTCACTTTGAAGTGAGCTCTCTGCGTTGTTAAGCTTCTGAACTTGATGTAGCAGAAACTGTTTATGCTTGAAACGGCCACTTGTTGATTTTGTGTAATATTTTCTTCAAGTTCAGTCCTTTGTGTTGCTGCCTGCCAAGCAGCCTTGAAAGAAACCACCAGACAAGTCACGTCAGCGCCATGAGAGGCTGAGTTTTTCGTCGCTGTTTCGCTTTGATCAAACATACGTAAATAGTTTAAGAAAACACACATGGACGGTGTTATTACAGTGTCACAAAGTCAGCCAGAGCAAACTGAGATCCCCTGTCTTTACATGAATAATCCCACAATTTTATGAGCAACCATGCATTTTCAGCTCTATCAGATCTGTTTTTGTTTTGTTTATCTTTCCCCATTTGCATCATTATGAGGGAGAAAAATCTATAGTAGAGTTTGAATAGCTCAGTAATGAGGAGGAGGAATCAATCATCCTTTCAAAGTAGGCCCGCTGCAGCAATGAGAATATAAATTCACAGTCATAAATTCCCCAGTTTTAGGTCCCCACATCCTTCTTAATGTCTCTGGAGTTTACTGCGGCCTTGTGTGCGATACTCTGCTGTAGATGGGCTGCTTGATTTACGGGTGGTTTTTCACTTCCTATTGGGAGATAATGGTAGAGATATCCAAGTTAGCCTTCCCTGTGTGAGCTATAAAAAAAGCTGTAATTGCTGTGTTAATTTTGGGCCAAGCACAAAAGGATGTTCTGCCTATCCATCCAACTATCAATCTACCTATCATCTCAACATTTGGTGTTTGGCGTGTGCGGACCGTTATTACATATGCCACATAATTGGGCGTAATTAAAAGGAAGCGCAAGTACTGTAATTAATGTCGGTTGTCAAGCGGTAAAAGGCAGGCTGAGGATAATGTTTCCCCGTGGCTCGAAGAAGACCTCAGGAATCTGGAGGATCCTGATTGATATCACCTGACCTTTCCGCACACATAATGATGCTGATAATCACTGAGAACCCTCGCAGCATAACTTACAAATACAAACTCATAAGCCATTTACTGTTGGCTCTGTATTTGCTTTTTTCTCCTCATTGATTCATAAGTAAACGATATGTAGATACAAGTGACAGCTGGCGGGGGGGGGGGGGGGGGGGGGGGGGGGGGGGGGGGGGGGGGGGGGGGGGTGGGTTCCCCCCCCCCCCCCCCCCCCTTTATCCAGTTATTACAGAGCTAGCTTGACTGATTCTCATTGCTTCAACTTAGCAGGGAAAAGTATTTCAAGCACAATGGCCCTCTTCTTGACTCTCGTGAATGATGAAGTCATTCCATTTTTCAGGAAACATTTTAGACGCCATGAAATGCACCTTTTTCATACACGTCCGACTCATGACGGCTTGGTTGTAGGCCTTAAAAGGCGAAGCTACAAAGCTACAGAAAAACATATGGTGCCTGTTGGTGGCCATAACCTCCTGGAGGCCAAAGCAAATAGGAAGGCTTGAAATGTGTGATGCCAGGAATAAGTAGGGAACAAGCAGCAGGAAATCTGTTTAATGTAGAACATACTTTTAGTGCTCCTTACTTTTTATTTAACTCGGTGTGACCCTTGTATTTATGTTGTCATAAATGGTATTTCCTGTTCTCCAGCTTCTGCATTTGAACTGAAATAATAATAGGCGGAATAATGTCCTTTTTTTTTTTTTTTTTATTTTTTTTTTTTAATAATAGTATAGATGTAGCTTTTGCTAAAGTAACCTTAACATGGAGCTGACAGTTGCTGGTGGTATCAGATTACTTTGAGAAACTGACTGAAGTTCTTAATATTTGAGTTTTTCAGGTCTCACATGGAAAGCAGGGATACTTTTCTAAATAAAGGTTGCCCGTACTTGCATGAAGGTGCAGCATATTAAAATAAATCTCTTTTATCCCAGTATGTTGTGACTCTGGGAAACAATTGTCGGATTTTTTGAGAGCACAGATTGTATCACTTGTGGGTTTTAGACATGTATGTACAAAGATAAAATAGAAGTAGCCTCAGGAGAGATTTGTGTGTACTTTTGACATGATGTGGATTTGTCCATAATGCCGGTCTGGTCCATTTCCTAAGGGCGATTTCACACTGCGTACCCAGGTCCATACCATACTTGGATATGTTCACAACTTTCCTGCAGACGTTGCATTCACAAGCATGTACCACAGCCTGTGCTCAAGTACAAGTGGGTGTTTAAGGGCTGATACAGAAGGTGGCAGTGTGGAAGGAATATTCTGTCACTATCCCATAAACCCTCATGTCCTCAACTGAGCGACTGTTCTGTTCATTTATCTACAATGGCAGCAATTGTCTGTCTGTTATCCCGTTTGAGACAAAGTGAAGTAGAGTGATCTTTGTTGAACTTGATATATCACTGAGTGGTTCGGTTGGTAAGGCGAGCCCGTGCTGTGTGGACTCAAGGCTTTTTCAGGAAACAACAGGAGTCCAACTATGGTCTCATGGTGATTAGGTCACTTCTGTTGTTGGAGTGGTGATTAAGTCACGTCCATTCTCAGGCACGGATGGGAACAGAAGGTTTGCATTCACATTGAGAAAATTAAGTGGACATGGGAATCAAACATACTTGGATACGGACTTTGATCTTCTTCTTCTACTCCTTTAGGTTTTTCCCTTCAGGGGTCACCACAGCAAATCAGTTGCCTCCATCTAACCCTGTCTTCTACATCCTCTTCTCTCACACCAACTGCCTTCATGTCCTCTTTCCCTACATCCATAAACCTCCTCTTTGGTCTTCCTCTAGGCCTCCTGCCTGGCAGTTCCAAACTCCGTATCCTTCTACCAGTATATTCACTAGCTCTCCTCTGGACCATCTCAGCCTGGCCTCTCTGAGTTTATCTCCTGTCATATCTCCATGCGGACTGGAATACCCAGTGAGAAAACACCCTAAATGGAATTTTTGCTGACTTCAATCTACTGCGGGTCATCCACTGATTTATACACCTGGATTTGATATTTCAGGTGCAGTTATTAAATCTGTATTTGCAACAATGGATGGAAATGTGGGTGTTGGGTTCAGGTTTACACAAACTTCACTCAGGGAGAAGATTGTTGAAATATGTTTTTGCAAGAAGCTTATGTTTAAAGACAAATATCCATTTTGCAAAGTCATGGCATTAGAGTGGACAGAGGCATTGTGGAAGCTGAAAATGGTAGGATGAAAGAATGCATTTACACGACTATTGTTTAGTAAAGGGCCCACACTGTTTAATACCATTTTCCGCTTGTCTACGGTGAGTCATTAAAATTAAGAGCTACTTTTATTTGTAGTCTTTGTTTTTGTCAGTTCCAGTAACTGTGGGTGGTATTTGTAGTGCAGTGTATCCAGGTGCAGTTCATGGAAAAGACAGCTCATGTGAAAAGAGGCTTTAAGGTTTGATGTTTTCAAATGTATTGCCGTTCACAGACATTACAATGGCTTCTCTCTCAGGGGCTGAAAGTATATTGAGAAATGATTTGGAATAATCTAAGTGACCGCTCCCCCAGACTAGTTTTTATTTCCTCAAGCCACCTGTCTCATCCAGTGTGGGAATACGCTGCTGGATGTTTTTTTTTTACTGTACAAGAAGCAGCCACAGTAGTAAATCACTTGATGACCTAATGCAGGATGAGAAGAGGCAACATCCCTTTTTTTTCACCGTACCACATGGGATCTATTTCCTCTCAACATTAATAATACTCTGGAGCATTAAGGCATGCAGCAAAAGCAGATGTATTCTTCCTCAGGCTGATTCAACTTGTAAGCATTTCCTCTCCCAAACCCCCCTCCCTCCCCAGTCCTGAGGCAAAGCATGATTACCCGATTTTAATGAGATTTTTAATGTGATTTTTTTTTTTCTCCATCAGTCCCTGCAAGACAATCCAGCTCTCTTATGTACATACAGTGGCTAATGTTTGCAGACTGATGGCATGAACAAAGAACACATGTTGATGGTCTTGCTTCCCATTCTTTTAGTTCCGTTTCTTACCTTGTAAGCTTGCATACGCCCTACTCTGGAGCACTTAACTCACATATCACATATCATTTTTCTTATTTAGCAAGGCAGCATCCATGCCAATTTAAACGGTGTACACAGCATTGAAACATGAATGTAGAAGACATGGCTCAGCTTGGCATGTCAATATCTCAAACAATAGAATTAATATAATTGCATTTTGTCAGCATAAGCATGAATAAGTGTAATTGCAAAAGCTCAAGTTCCTTTATGAACACTGTTATTTGGAGTCTTAAATAAATTTGATTTGTGACCTGGAAATTAAAGCTTGACTTTAAAGCTTGCTTTTTTTTTTTTACTGCAAAACAAGGTGAAAACAAACTTCCCTAACATGTGTAAACTTTTCAGGCATCTATAATTGGGAATATGACCTTTTGTGTTGTCCACTATCAAAAACTGTCAAACTGAAAAATGTACATCTTTAGCCTGTATTTTTATACTGTCCATATAGATCCAGGTTGTTGGAGTTGTGTTTCAAGTGTTCCACAATTACACGCCCATGTAAGTCACATATAAGTTGGTGGTGAGTTGAGTTTGTTATTGCGTTTTTGTGTGTGTGTGTGTGGGGGGGGATTGGTTTTCCAGCCACTTCTTTTTAATATATATGATGTAATCAGGGGGCGCGTCATCCTTTTCATCCTTTTCATATTTATGATAATGGCATACAATTTTAAATTAGATTAGAAGAGATTAGCCTTTATTGTCATTGCACAATATTTCAGAGCAACGGAATTTTGAGTTCGTGTTACAACCAACCAAGAACATAGACACATGACAAAAACATGGGGATACAGGTACAGTTGTAACTTCGCAGACAGGAAAAGGGAGGGACATCAGGGGTTCGAGTTAAAAAAAAAAGGCATTTTAACCTGTCGTCGTAGTCTACGTGTTGTAATTTGTGGGGAAAAAAAACAGCCTCTGCAGAAGCCCATAGACAAAAACAGTTACACACAGGACAAAGCACATGCGGTACATTGGGTGGGTCAAGGAAATGACCCCCAGGTCAGAAGACACAGCAAGTCCTCAGCCATTCTAGGCACGGCGCTACCAGCCCCCTCCCAACCAGGAAGTCAGTGGACACAAGGGGGGCCAATGAGGTCTTGAAAGAGTGTCGGTGTGTGTTCATATCAGGCCTTGAACAGTTTGTGTGTGCAGATGCATGCATGGGTGCCGACACCTCCGTGTCAGTTGAGGTCAGTGAAGGGAAGAGATAGCGACGAAGCTCCTGTTTACATTCCAAGCTGGAGAGATTGAGAAGCTGTCCTTGAAGACAGAGACATTAGCCAAATAGAAGAATCAACAATTTCTGATGACCCCTTACACCATAATGTGTGCAGAGGGGTCCTGCTTTGGCCACTTCCCCTTTTTTAGGGTCGAAAAACAGGTGACCTTTGAATTTTGTATCTGAAGCTGGCGTGATCCAGCTGGGCTCCAACATTTTATTTATTTATGTAGAACATGCAAAGAAACAAAATAAAACAGAGTAAATAACATTTAAATGAACGGAATCTGCATGGTTCAAAAGAAGTAGGAAGAAGTATGAACTTATGTGGTTGTTCTTCTGATGATGAATTAACGTTGGGAGTAGGGGATCACAGTTCTGTCAGAAATGGATATTAACTGGTTTTATTTTATCTGTTTGAAAGAGATTTCTTTGTTAGAAGTGATAGCTCCTTTAAATGACCAGAGGAGTTCCACAGGGATAGATTGCAGGGTTACTTCTTTTTAACCCATATCTGATAGGGTCCGGAGGCATATCAACTCTTTGTATACTTCTGCTGATGACAAATAGTAGAAACCAAACTTTTAGTGATAGATTCTACAATTAGACTGAGAGTCAGTAACCTTTGTGTAGGCTTAAAGTTTGTCCTGAAATATTATGTTTGTCTCCAAATCTTGGTTTTCAGTACAAAGACTCAAAACATGCAAGCAGGCTTGACTATTGTGATCTTCAGGCTGGACGACCTAAAATGTTATATTTCAGCTACTTATTTCAGATCTATGCTGCTTGAGCATTTACTAGAACAGGAAGGAGAGAATTTGCATCTGTTTCAGTGTTGTTACATTGGTTGTCATTTTTTATCTTTGAAGGTTAAAAGTTATGAAGTTGAAAAAGTAATAATTATTTGGCCAAATGAGCTTGAATTCTGTTTAAACCTTTTAAGACTGCAGTTATAACAGCCTGCCTAGGTACATTGATGTTACAATAAAACAATAAAAGTGGCAGAAAATGTCTTTTTTGCCAATTCTTTTGTACCTTTGTTTTCAGGAAGAACTTAACTTTCAATACTTATCCATTAATTATCATTATTAGAAAAACAGTGTTGTCATGAAAAAAAAAAAAAGAAATGGGTGTGACGTTTTCAGATTCAATATTATCAGAAACAACTGTATATGCCCATAACTTTTTGAAATTGCAGAACTAAACTTTCAACGATTTTACATCTGCTCAAACATGCTTTTTGGTCTTGAACATTCAGTATCACAATCCATATTATGGCTGAATATATTTTGTTATTTCCAGGTGTGTTTTTTTTTTGCCTGCGGAAATCTCTGAAACAGTTCCTTTCTTCTCATAATAGAGACCTACATTGCTGCCATAAAGTGTTATATATTGTCGTAAAGTTCAGGATCTTAGCTTTCAAATGTTGTTTGAATTTTGTGAGGAAATGGTTCAGGAGTTGCAGTAATTTGAATACTTTTCAAGTGCAAAATGGAGCATCGGACCAGACAGATTGCTGTTGTTAAAGGGTTAAGATTTATAATCTGTGTCATTTACACTGCATACACTTTAAATCTATGCCGAAAAAAAATAAATGTCAATTGTTTGTCTACCTGCCTACACGTAGGGTGACCATACGTCCTCTTTTGCCTGGACATGTCCACTTTTTACAGCCTGTCCGGGGTGTTTTATGAATTCATGAAAATGTCCGGTTTTATTGTTTTTCACGGGACCAATTCGCACCTCCATTTTTTAGTTGTTTTTTTTTTTTTTTTACAACTCGAATACTGGTTATAAGGCACGTGGCATCTTTCAGTAAACTTTAAATATCATTTAAGTATCTTGAGCCTGAGCCGAGTGTCCTCTTTTTCTGACGTCAAAATATGGTCACCCTACCGACGCGGTGAGGAATGTTCACTTGTACAGGCTTAAATTGCACAACACAGCTGAAGAGTATAAGAAGTAAGTTCTTCTCAGAAACTACTGCAAGCATACAGTATGTGCATTATCATCTCTCACAATCCTCACTATCAGTCTGGAAGTCGTTATATCAAGAAATGGGAATGCCTGTGGTTACTGTTGAGGATACCAATCTATGTACTCTTCATTTCTTAGATTCCCCGAGGAATCTAACTCTGTCACTGCTGGTGTTCGTGCTCATGTTTTGTCCTCTGCACTGCAGTCTGCGGGAAGTATTGTCTTTACTGAGGTAGAAGTGCCTGTGTGTAATAGGGGGATGAACATCTCTTAGGTTTATCGATCAGACAAAATCCCTGAGATATAGCACCTAATGAAGTTGAAAATGGTGGGTGTTTGCTGGCACCTTGTACAAAATCCTTTGTTCCAGATGTTCTAACAAACTACTTTAAGCCTTTATTTTTCTCTTGTCTTTTAAGCATAAAGATTCACTTATAGAGACAGCACTATGGCATCTCTACTAGATCCTGTGTGTAAGATTTAAGGGATTTATGTTAGGACTGCAACTACAGAGGGCTCTTGTTGCACCATGTTTCACTATATTTTGACAGTAGCTCCAGCTCCAGATGGACGTCCTCTTCTTTGCAATTTCTTTTGCCTCTCTTTTTTATGGATTTCATCAGCATTAAGGTGAATTACGATCATCTACTGTTGAAATAACGACCTGCTAAAAAACAATTCCTGAAAATACCAGCCAAGCACCGGCTTTCACAAGGGCTTGTCAGATTTTGTTGCCTGCAATTGGCACAGACCTTTAAAATTATCTTTTAACTGTTTCTCTCCTCACCAAATAATTATATCATGAGCCATCATCGTGTTTTTTCCAGAGTCTAACTGAAGGATAATTCAACTTTTTAATCAAACTTGGGTGATATTTTTATTTTTTAAAATGTAATTATGCCTTATCATACATTCCCCTGTGGTCTACATAAACTGTAAATGCTCTGCTTGGGTCTGAATTCTTCATTAATTCAACTCCACAGGTCCATCTTTCAACCCTATTTTGGAGTTATGACACCAGAAAGGTTGTTTTGAGCGCTGGCCCTTTAAATGCAAGAGAGCCACTTCATGCCCCAACCCCTTCAGGTTGTGGACTGTGCTGCTGTGTCCCATTCAACCAGTAACTGAACATTTTAGGTAATTGGCTTGAAGTTTGGACATATTTTCAGTTTTTACTACAACTGCTGCTGCTGACAATTTTGGCGTACTGGAGAAATGTTCATCATCAGTCTTGACTAGGGATGGGAATTGATAAGAATTTAACGATTCCGATTCCACTATCGATTCTACTTATCGATCCAATTCCTTATCGATTCTCTTATCGATTCTCCTTGGGTGTGGGAATAAAAGAGTGAAAACAGGTGTGTTGCAATACTGGTCTTTTATATTTCCATCGCTACAGAAAAAATATAACATACAGTATATACAAATAATAAGAACAGATGATGCCGGCCCGTTTTTTTGTTTTTTTTACAGTGAAAGTAAAACTAAAGTCACTTTACTAATTCCTCTAT
Organism: Ostorhinchus rueppellii; assembly: GCA_030068375.1. Lineage (NCBI taxonomy): Eukaryota > Metazoa > Chordata > Actinopteri > Kurtiformes > Apogonidae > Ostorhinchus > Ostorhinchus rueppellii. The sequence goes on from JAQQZY010000011.1 coordinate 15,995,754, forward strand.
TGCGGCATTTCTATGATGTGAGCCGGTTCGACTTGGCCCGTCTCCCGTTGTTGTGCACCTCATTTCCTTTTCTCTGCCTTCGGAAACTTGTATTTGAGGAGATATGACACCGGTTGCCTGAACCGGAAATGGCCCCGGATGCCGTCCTGCCGCTAGGTAAGCCGCTAAATGCCAAATAGCGAATCTAACGTATGAATCACATGGACAAATGTTTGAACAGATTGGAGGGATTCCACCCTTTAGAAGAAATGGAAGCGTGTGTTAGAAGCGGACCTGGTATCATCTGTTTAGACCGTTTCTGTTTCAACGCCATGTTGGCTACGTTCTAACCAAAACAATGCAGCATACGTGTGACGTCATCGCGCATGCGCAACGAAGGCGGAATCGACAAGCAGAATCGTTAAGCAGGCAGGCAAACGATTCCAAGGAATCGAGCTACTGGGAACCAGTTCTCAAAAAGAACCGGTTCTCGATTCCCATCCCTAGTCTTGACCTTATATGTGCAAATGTCATGGTGTAACTAAATATAAAATATAACAAATTAAGCAGGAATTAAAACAGGTTGTAGAAATCCACTCAATTTTTCCAAAATGAATATAAAGATAGCTTTGCAGCACCTGCAGGGTTCAAATTCTAACGTTATGAACTATTCGGGTCCAAATACACAAATACATGAGCCAAGGACTAATAAAAGTCGGTTGAGCTAAATATGAGCCCTTTAAGCAATCTGTGAACCACATGAGGGCGCTGGATGAAATACAGGCATGTTTTTACTTCCTGTGGGTTCAGTTGTATGTCTGTGTTGTCTGCCAGGCTGTTTGTCATCATTTTTTTGCTGGTAAGTTAATAATTATCTATTAAACTACTTGAGAAGATACTCAACTCCATAGTTGTAAAAGGGCCAACTCAGTAAAATCCCTAAAGTTGAAAGACTGGCTCATTTATTATCCTTTTTGGGACATATGGTTTCTGTTTTACCCATCCTAACACACAAAGCTCCTAGCATTAGCAGATATCACATTAGGAGAAGTGAGCTGCCATTGAAGTTGCTCTGGGAACAACTCCAGGTCTTAATCGGTATCAGCGCTATGATTACTATGCCATCCTCAGATGCCTCTGTGGTTTACATAAAGTAGATGGAAACCTTGAAATGAACTCCTCTTGTACACATTGTTAAGTTCACATTTGTGCAGTTCACTCCAGTGCATACACTGTATAGACCTGTAAGATTCAGCTACCTGTAAATCATTCACTTTCTGCTAATCATTCATTTTTTCATGACAAGTAAAAGCTCAGGTAAGTGGAGAGGATATTATATGCCAAGTTTTATGTGTAATGGTTTGCCCATTGAAAGCACTTTTGCCAGGTGACTCAGGCTGTTAATGCATTGGACTGTCAGAATGGTTTCATTTACGTAAGAGCAGAGATTGTTTTTGACATCTTAAGCTGTTGTCTTTGTAAATGGACAGTCATACTGTGTCAAACATTTTGGTGATATTTGTGTGCTAAATCCACATCCTTATTCAGTTTATCAGCCTTTAAATGCAGTATTTTTCCTTACATTTCCATCAGTTTTTGCTAATGCGCAGGCTTTTAAACCCAAACTCAGTGTTGACTACAGAGCCGTTTGTAGCAGTCTCCCAGTTGGACTTCCAGTAGAGAAGTGCACTTGCCCCCACTTTTCCTCCCCTTTTTCCTTCCCCAGTCTCCATTCCTCGACAGTGGGGTCATGGTGTGTTCTTAAACACGTGTCATCCCAAATAATGGTGAGAGATGACAGACCTTTGGCTTCCTGCTCACATGCTAACATTACATTTGGCCCAGACCATGACATCATAGGGCAAACTGCCTGGTTTCCACAATGAGATTGTCCTCCCATTCAGTTTACCTACAGTTCCCAGTGCAGACAGCAGCTGTTCTTAGCTTATTTTTGAATGAAACCCAGGATTTCCTGTATTTCTTTTTAAACTGATGGTGACCATATGCTTGGACAACAACCAAGGCAATAAAAGTCATGGGAGTTGAATTTATTTTCTTGTGATACTTCATCAGTCAAAGTGGTGAGATAGAGCAGGTGTTAAAAGTACACCATAATACAATACATCATGCAATTTGCAGCCATCTATAGTGAGCCTGAAAAAGCACACGTTATAAACACCGGATTCAATATCAGCTCATTAGTAGGTCATTTCGTATTAATCAAATAAGAAAAATTACGAGTGTAATGCTGATATTTTGCAGTGAAATTAGCTTTTTAATTAGGTGTTTTATTGAAACTGCTGTCTCGTATCATTTACACTTTTATCTGGTCTCATTTACACGTCACAATAACAGGCACCGTGAGCCTCATAGGAAAGTCATAATACTTCAGCAAAACAAAAATATACAATATTCCAAATTGGCTGAGCAGTTTAATTACCACTTATTCAAATTACAACTCAGGGAATGTCTTGTCTCAGTGCTGTGAGTGAAACTACATATTGAATATACAGTAAATACAATCTTAAACAATCTGTCGAACTTCTATGTAATCCTCTTCATCACACTAGTTGCCTGTATACAACTGTCAGTCCTGTTCATAATGGTGTTGATTGGACAGTTATTTTCAAAGGGCTATGCTTACAGTATATTGGCAAGACATCAATAGCTAACTGTCAAACAGCCTGTTACTAGTAGAGAACGGTGCAATTACAGTATGTCTTCAATGGCAGTTGAGGAGTTGAGAAAATTCAGTGAGGGCCCAGAGAAGGTCATGAGTACCAGAAGGAATGACAGGATGTCCCTCAAGGTCCAGTGCGTCAGATGTATTGTGCATATGACACTGGAAGTCAGGAGCTGTTTATGTATGGTGCTCAGTAATGTTATTCATATCTTTGAATGGAAATGGGCATATCCATCACAAAATGTACAATTGACGAAGGGTTTTCAGTGATGAAGAACCCGTAACTCTTAAAAACAGAGCTGAATAAGACAAGATACTCAAGATGTCAAATAACAGGCGTAAACAAATGAGAAAATAGTGTGTGAGGGGGGCATTTACTGTAAATACAACCAGTAAAACCCATAAAGACACACAACACATGAGACCAAGCAGTTCTAAACAAATAATATAAAGATAAAAATATACAGCAAGATGGGTCACAGACGATAACTGTACATGAATATAAACTATGGGCGACTATGGGTGGTGCAGTGGTTAGCGCTCCTGCAAGCACTCATAGCAAGAAGGTCCCAGGTTCGATTCCCAGGTGGGACCTTTCTGTGTGGAGTTTGCATGTTCTCCCCGTGTCTGTGTGGGTTTTCTCCGGGTACTCCGGTTTCCTC
>JAQQZY010000011.1:16007274-16027495 GCA_030068375.1 Ostorhinchus rueppellii
CCTTTAAAAAAAATACAAACACTACCTTAAAAAAAGTACAAATACTACCTTAAAAAATACAAATACTACCTTAAAAACAAGTACAAACACTACCTTAAAAAAATAAAAAAGTACAAACACTATCTTGGCGGAGGTCTGTTCTCTCGGAGTGCTTTTCTAGTTCATTTTAGCCTTGGCAGTTTCTGAATTCCTGTCCACCTGAAGACACAGACCCTCATGACAAAGATCACACATCCAGGGTGTGCTTTTGTGGCACAGAGTGCACTTTTTCCCTTCCAAAAACTGTCTTTTGTCTGTGCATTCATTTTTGTTGGTTTGGATAGGGAAGTGGCTTTGAGTAAGAGCATCAGAAAGCCCCGTTTCACAGCTTTAGGGGCAGTTTGAAGGATTGAAATTGCAACAAGTAGCGAGTAGTTACTGTAATTTGGAATACACGTGCCACGGGGTCACTGGTGATCCCTGTGGTTTTAAAGGGTTAAGCATAAACAGTGCAAAAATCCATTTTTCTCGGGTTAAATTTGACCTGGTGGCTGTTATAGTTATAAATGTCCATATTTTTTTATTAATCTGTATGTATTTAACAGTAAGGAATGTAACACGACACAATTTTTTCAGCATTTCATTAAAACAAAATAAAATCCAACTGAAAAAAAAAAGGGTCGAGCGCGAAATCCTAAACATTTCAATTGCACAAAAATGTAAAGCAGATCTCCTCTACAGCTGTTAGCATACTGAATTAGCATCAGTGGCATCCAGGAACACAGTGTTATATTCATGAGACTCAGCAGCTATTGTTGGCTTTTCTTTGACATTGGGGTGAGCTGTCAGGAGGTGCTGAAGGACCCACAGAGGTCTTTACCTTGATAGCTGCACCTCTCAGTGGAATCGGTGCTGAGGCTGTATCACCACGGCAGCAAAGAGGGCTGACCTCATCTTCAGGATCAAATGACTCAGCAAAGTTCGACTGCATGGAGGTGCTCTGATACGGTAACCCCCATAGTGGGCATGAGCAGAGCGACCAATCCAATCTCACACACATTAAGTTAATTGAGTTGAAGAAAACCCATCCTATATGAAATGAGATCATAGCTACTCTTTACTTAGACTTTAGATAAAATAAGATGCTTTATGTTGTGGGTTTTAGCTGTTGGAGTCAGCATTGTTAGAGTTAACTCTTTCATTAACTGGATTCCAACTAAAAAAGTATGGTTTTTGATGAACAAAAGCTACATTAAAGATAGGATGAACAATGCAACAACATGGAATTGCAGGCAAAATCATCATTTTTGATTAACCCTTAGAAGTCATTAAAATTGATCAAATATTAGAGATAACTTAAAAAATAATATTCTCCCAAACAGCATTCAAAAGTTCTTTAAATTAAGAAAGTAATTATAATTTGAGAGGGATTTATGTTTGAATGTATGAAAGTGAAGACATACAGATGTATTTTTTGGTTGTGGGTGTGAAATTATGGGATGGACTTGATGAATTTAAGTTGTTCACTTCTCTGACAAAGTTTAAGAAATATCTTAAGAATAAGATCATTCAGGAATATTAATTGTGTTTTTGTTGATTCTTTTTATTATAATGCAAATCCTTGATGATGTACACATTTAGTTTGATGGAAGTAGTGTGTCAGGTGAAAAGGATCGGCAAAAAATAAGCTTTTGTTTCTGGCCTGTTCATTTTTTGGTTTTCTTGTGTTTATTATGGTTGTTGTACTGTGCACAGTCATGAATGTACAAACCAAAATAAACGATTCATTAATTTATTTATTCAAGTCTGAGCCTATTTTGGCCGTTTTTGGCCGGGTGGCTATGGCTCAGGTGGTAGAGTAAAATTCTCACGCAGCGTCTTTTACTGTCTCCACATATCCACGCCGATGTATTTACGGAAGTTGGGGGGTTTTCTAGTGTTACGTGAGAACTTTGCTCCTATCTAGCGGTGCTTTACCTGTGATGAGGCTAAATATAGTTCCTAGTAAATATCTGCCCAGGTAATAGCCTGGTTCGATTTTGCATTTTGATTTGTACTCGCTCTGAACACGCAGCTCCTAAGATGTATTTAGAAAAAAAATGGAGATGTCTCGGTCACTTTTTTTTGAAGGACATGCTAACTGACACCCTTGGTTTACAGCAACTGCGCGAAGCTAAAGCTAAAAGCGCTGCTCCCAAAACAGGACAATGCATGGATGGATTTTAACCATTTTTTCTCCCCACGGTGGGTGTGACCGAGACTGATTTAATTTCATGTTTGAGTGGGGTATTCCTTTAAAGAGAAACTAATTACAAAAGTCTAAATTCAGCTTAATCTGCCTGCACTCTGAAAACTAAGCTAACCCCAACGCTGAAGTTAAAGACGAGATAATAACAAAGAATCAGAAAACAATAAAAACTCTTGGAACTGCGTGTGGAGGAATTACGCTGATTTTCTGCTTGTAAATTAATAGCAGTTGTAGCTGTTGGAAGTCTCTGGTAGCTGCAATAATAAATAAACAGATAAAACCACTTGGATATTTGACTGAATGTACACAGTTATTTAACAGGAGAGCTGAAAGCTAAGTGTAGTGTGAAATTAAGTATTGGTTTTTATTTCAAAAAGAGTCACGCTGTTTGGGATACTGCTTCCTCTGTTCTTTCCCTCTTGTGAAAGCACTTGAGCTTTACCATTGTCTCGGCTGGATACAGTGTGAACATAGTGAGTGAGACCTGTTTTTGAGGTAGTCACTTTAGTTCCATGCTTTGACAAGGCAATAATAGCTTTGGTGTAAAGTCACAGTGCTGCGGTCTCACTGTGCATTTTATTTCTTTCTCTTTTTGCTGGTATTTCAGGGTGAGCAGGGCTGTATTTCTCTCTGATACATGGAATTACAAGGAGAAGACTCAATCTGCTTAAACCAGCATATGACTTTAAGAACATTTTTTTTTTTAAACTTGTAAAAACCCACTGAAAGCCTAATTACCATTCCTCCATTAGTCTTTCTGTGGTTGTGCACCTGAATCTCTTCCTTCATGGTGAACAACATTGCATTATTACCTCATTATTACCAAGGAGGTTATGTTTTTGCCAGAGTTTGTGGGTTTGTTTGTTTATTTGTTTGTTAGCAACATTACTCAAAAAGTTATGGACGGACATCGATGAAGTTTTCAGGAATTTTCCGCTCTGGGTCAAGGAAGAGATGGTTACATTTTGGAAGGGAACCAGATCACCGTCTAGATCCTGGAATTTTTTAAAGGGTTCTTTATCATTGCGAGACAGGGCATGGCGGCACAGAGCTACATCTGAGGTCATTCAGTGCCCTCTAGTGGAGGAAAGTACAAACACTACCTTAAAAAAAGGACAAACGCTACCTTGGTCTGAGTGTTCTTCTTGTACTTATTCTTCTTCTTCTTGCTCTTCTTGTTCTTGTTCTTCTTCTTCTTCTTCTTGTTCTTCTTTTTCTTCTTCTTCTTCCCAACATAAACACAGTGTGCTGTTGACATAACAAACTGAAATGTCACTTGGGCCTTTTCAGAAGTTTTGTTGCTAAGTGTATTGTGGGAATGGGAATTAACTACTGTTCCATTCCATCTTCTGCTCTTTCTTACCTTTATTGGTTTGTGTTTGTCGTTTACCATGTTAGTATGTGTCACGTCCATTACCACTGTCGATCTGTAATTATCATTGAACTATCTTCTATTATAAGTTGTGTAGATTATTATTCTGATAGTTACGACTGTATATACCTCACTTTCCTTCTAATATGTTATTACATCCTTATTATCTTGTTTTGCTTATGCAACTTTCCTTCTTGTAAATAGGATAGGCAAAAATAAGCTGTTGCTTCAGCCTACACCTTTGTCCAGGTTTAATTCGAAAACCCTAACTGTATGTATGTATGTATGTATCATGTTCTGTCCAATGAACAAATAAATTACCAAACTGAAATGAGAATTCCATGCAGCAGCGATTTTGCTGTCTTTGTGAGGGCTGCAGCCAAACGTCACCTTTATCTCCATCTATCGACCAGACTCAATCTTCAAAACAACACTAGTGGACTGTATAATTTCACATTGTAGCGATCTGGCTCATTTTCTTGCCAAATTTATGAGAAATTGCTTTTGCTTGGTCACGATTCCCACAATGCACGTTGCGACAAAATTTCCAAAAAGGCCCGAGTGACTTTTTGCTTTATGTAAACAAAGCAGAGTGTGCTTATGATGGAGTCATCTTTGAAGTCAATAACCATGAGGGAAGTGATTCATGTGTAAGCACGAAAAGACTAATGAATTAGTGATAATTAGGCTATCGCTTGGGTTTTACAGATGAGGAAAAAAAAAAGCGCTGAAAGTCATACACTGCTTTAATGTAGCGTGTTAAGAAAAGTTAACGTGCATATTCATTGGTTTATTCACAGGTTTTCCCATGAATTAAATTAATTAAGAGTACCGCTGTTGTTAACCGTTGACTCTTAATGTAATGGACCAATCTTGTGAGGTAATTATATCACCAACAGTTCCTACCTTGCGGTCTCAGCATCATAAATACACTAGATGGTGGGCTTCACAATTAGCACCCTGATGGGGTGGGGTCCGTTCGATGCTACACAATCAAATGAGGCCTGTGATGATAGCCAAATTCCTCATCATCACTGAGATGAGTGAAGCTTCTGCTATACCCAGACATTAACCCGCACGCATCCACAATTTTCTCAGGCTGACACTTCAATTAGGCTAATCCTCCCTGCATACAAAATACTGCACTCCTCTCTGAACCAACGTGCTGGAGACATGCCATATTCCTGTGCTTTTTCGCCTGCTCTGCATCACAAGTGGAGGAGCTTTTTTTTTTTTTTCCAGCAACAGAAGAGAGGATCCAGATCGGTTCCACTTCCAGGCAGAAACACAGAGAAGAGATGCAGGGAAGCAGAGAGAGGGAAAGAGGAGGGAGGAAAAATGGTGGGTGGTTGAGGAGGCCAAAAAAGACGAAGTAGCCCTGCTGTGAATTTCCTGCATTCATATATTCCACGGGTGCATTGAAGACATAGAGGAAGCCGACAGTGCAAGCTGTTGATATAATAAACAACTCAGTGGCGTTCCTACAGAGGCGCCCACTGTCCTGGTCGGGAGTCTTAATTGTTTTAGTTGCTGCAAGACACTTCAGAAAGGACTGTGAGAAAAGTGGAGCCCAAAACAACCAAACGAACCTCCCAGTAGATAATAATGTCCCATAACAGTCATTTGGGATGATTACACTGCAGGTTATACTTGCAGATTGGAGATAACAATATGTCTGTATTATGAAATGAGTTAAAAACTAAGTATGATAATTAGACCTGCACAATAGGAGGAGAATGGTTTATTGTATTTACATTGTCAATGTACAAAATGTTTCAAAGTTTTGTTTTACTTATTTTTTACTCATGCTTGAACTTAGGAAAGGCTTTTTTTTTTTTTTTTTTAATTCTTAATCCACAAAGACCCAATGCTACTTTGTGTTCGTTCCCAAATAAAATGTTATGTCTTTAACCTTTAAGTGATTTATCACCATTCATGACAATATTATATTCTGTGTTTGGGATTCTGTACAGTATATTCTCTATTTTTTCTGTATATGATTTAATCAGTATAAATCAGGTATATTCCTGTGTTTAATTTATTGATCATATGGACTCTAAACCTGAATTAGTTGAGTTCAGATCTGTGTGGAAACCTGTGGCCTTTAACCACTTTAGTTTTAACATATGCCAAAACTAAACATTGTAAATTGTATTGACACAGACTATCATTAATATTTACCAAAATCATTAGTTGTTAACTAATTTTCTTTGCACCCCCAAGTTGTTTGAAATCATTATCTGAAGCTCACCATACATATGCATTATATTTATCACTACTTAAATTCATTTTCACAGACGGTGAGATTTCTTTAAATGTAATTATATGATTTTGTATTGCATTGAAGGGAAGAAATGAATCATTTAAATGTTCAGAAAAAACATGTATTTAAAAAAAAATTGTACAACATAACATTCTGCAGTCTTGCAGTATTGCACGAACCCTGTCAATGAAAGGACCACTAAAAACATTCTATAAAATGTCATGGCAACAGTTAAAGCCACTGAACACAGCATTTACAACATATCTGCTTTATCTTGCAAACTGGACACATACAGACAGACATTAAAACGAGCCTGCCAAACTTGACGAGAGATTAAGAACAACTGAACAGAGAGTGTCACTGGTAGTTGCTGGAGAGCATTCACAGGTGCTTGTGTGGGTTTGGTTTTTTCTATTTTCCCCTTGACCCTCGCTGCAAGGTATTGTCATCAGTTTGTTATCCATCTCTTTGTGCAAAAACTTTGGCATGGATTGAAGGCAGAGGGTTTTCAAGTGTGGGCAAGTTATGTTTTTTAATGGGCACTATTCAATCTGCTGACTTCTCTTTAAGACCTTGACATAACATCCAAACATCCATAGAATATTGCACTTAAACATTTCTTATTGTACTCTATAAAAATCCTCATAAAAATAAACACATTGATAGTGAAAGAGCTGCATATTTGCAAGAGGCACAGTGAAAATTGTACGGCAGTGCCTTACATTGGTCTCCTTTAAACCTTTGTGCGGCCTTCCACGTCCCATAGACAAAGGCAGCGGAATTGGGTCAAATTGACCCCAAGGGCGGTGACTGCTGGACAAATGTGGTACAGCATGCACGAAAATACATCAAATATCCATACCAAGGGACTGGGATGCTGCCTCTCGGTGTCCGGATGTGGTCCCTGGGATATTGCCCCTCAGGGTCTGGATGTGGATTTTAAAAACACGCCCCCCCACCCCCCACCCTCGATACACTGAACACTGAACTATATAATGACCTACATCACGTGTGTCAACTATGCAGCCCACCAAAGGCTTTAGTCTTACCTGTGGAATGAATTTGCAAGTAAAATAATAACATAATAACCTGTAAACAAAGGACTCCAAATTCTATTTTTGGTTTAATATAAATAAAAATATTACATTATGTCTATAAACAATGACAACTTGATGTTTTTCCTTTGTTTTAGTGCAAAAAAAATATGAAAATACTTAGCTTACATTTCCAACCTGTCCTTTAACAATAAAATGGGAATAACCTGAACAAATATGAACAACCTGAAATATCTAAAGAAAACTAAGCGTAATTTTAACAATATTATGCCTTTGTAGATCTGATCCACAATTCACATGTATAAATGATCAGTTGAGCTATCATATTGTAAAAATTCCACTTATTTTTTGAAGGAAATTTCAGGTTTTTTTCAGGTTATTTACATCTTTTTCCCCCCATTATTATTGTTCCTAAATGTAAATATTTTCTTTTCTTTTTTTTTTTCTTCTTTTTTTTTTTTACACCAAAACAAAGAACAGTTTGGAGTTGTCATTATTCAGGCTGTTATGCTAATATTTTACTGGTCCGGCCCAGTTGAGATCAAACTAGGCCGAATGTGGCCCGTGAACTAAATTGAGTTTGACATCCCATTTTGTATTTCAGACTGTATGAGCCTCGTTCCCGGAGACAATGGTGTTTGGTTAACACTCGTGCTATACGTTGGAACTGAGCATACATACTCTCAACCAGTTTTTCAAGGACCTCGTGTTTCAGCTCTTTTTGATACTTTCAGGTGTGTGCCATCACAGAGATGACTCGGATTTGCTTGCCAAAGTCTGTGCTCTACATCAACAGAAACTTTAGGAACGTCAAAGAATCCTGGTCATGGTTTATGCCGCTCCCTGGATGACGCTGTCTGTTGTTCTGTGTCACTGTGGATTTTATCAGATGTTTAGACGGGAACCAGATTAAGTTCAGGGATGAGTTTGACTGTTGTGTTTTCTTTGAGCTGTTCAATATCTGTCAGATTGCATAGTTCATAGCTGAATTCAGGATCTTTAAACTGAAGACAGAAGTTGTCATCAAGTCCCAGTGTTGCTGTAAGTGGATCAATTAAATTCTCTACTGTAGCTGCTCTTGCATTCAGGATGACCTTTTTTGTTTTATATCCGATTCTGTGATAATGACCCTCAAAGTCATCTTCTGGTGTGCCAACATGATTGGGGGGAGGGGGAAATAAATAGCTCATAAGAAATAAGTTGATTGCGGCGCCATTGCCAAGTATAACAGGGAAGTTACAGTATATATACTTCGCACCATTAAAAACACATGGTCCAAACATGTGTTATAATTTCCAGAAATGATTTTCTCATATGTTGCTCACAAGATGAGCAACACGGTAAACAGCTGTATTTTTCATCAGCATCGGTATTTGGATGAACCCCTGAATGTCGGACATTGAGTCAAATCTCTGGTACAGACGCATGTTTGACTGGTAACTGTAGGTGTGTTCAGTCGTCTATATAAAGGCAGCAAAGAAAGCATTGAAATGTTTTTGCAGCTCAAAATGCCACGACTTTTGACACAACAGAGAGAACGTGCCATTGGCATTAGGGTTGTGCAATTCATCGAATTTTGATCACAATTTCGATTTTGTTGTCAAACGATCTCAAAACTCGTATAATTGAGTTGAATTTATTTATTTTCTGTTTTTCTTTGCACAATATTGAGAGATGTGCATGCACAGTACATTCCATTCCATTGCAAAACAGCTGTAAAGTACATATTTGGAGCCAAAATGTATTTTCAATCTGAATGTTTTGCACAAAGAATCAATAACAAAGTGTTTTTGAGAGAGAGAGAAATGCTGAATAAATGCATTGTACAACTTAAAATTAATGGTTTGAATAATCGTGATTTCAATATTGACCAAAATAATTTCCATAATCGAGCAGCCCAATTGGCATGTTACGAGCAGGTCTGAGCTGTCATCGCAGTACAATCAGTCGTCTGAATGATCGGATCGGATCCCTCAGGACAGGATGGTGAGACTTGTCAATTCCATGCACTGTTTGTTTGGAAGCCAGAGGTGGACATACACAATACTGAATGATGCCACTTCCAGTTTCTGAGTACCTGTAGTCAGTGACTGAATAAACATGTTAAGTGGATCACAATTTACCCTCAAATCAGTCTCTAATGACCAATACTTACCTCTTTAATATGGAGCGAACACGAAACCAATTAATTGAATATATCTCCAAATATACATATTATTCTGACCTGTGTATTTAATGATGCTAAGTATTGATATTTGTGTAATAGGTGCAGTGCCTTGTGATCAAAAAGTTTGGTGCATTCACAAAACGACTGAAAATGGAATTGTTTAAGCATAATTTAGAATCCTTTCTGATCCATGTTTAAGAATCCAGCAAAGACACTTTAGGCTTTTTAACAGAGAATGTAACGCCTCAGTGCCGCTATTAATTTATCCCCAAATTTGTATCCTGAAAGAGGGAAAACATCATTCAGCTCTTTTAGTTGCACCACACAGAGAGGTGAGTTAGTGTTGTGACAGAGTTCAAAGGATCTTAAATGCTCGTGGTACCATGCAGTCGACGGGCTTGCAGATAAACAGGATCTCTGTGTTAATTGCCACAAACTGTTTGATCTGCTTAAACTCAGGGAGGCCAGAACATGAACCAACAGAGAGTAACATCAACACAATATCTGATTCCATCGAGACAAACTGAAGGTGCAACGAGAGCTGCTACAAGCTGAGGAACTCTGAGCAAAGGACATGTCGGATATTCTCAGGAAAAGATGAGATTGATGCTGCAGTAACCTTGTCCATTTCATCTGGGGGTCTGAAAAATGTGCTGGGGTCTTGTATTACTAGTAATAGTCAGCTGCATTTTTCTGATGCTTTATAGCTAGTGGAAAGGCTACATTTTTAAAGCTGTGAGCATTCCGAATAACCCGTTGAAAGAATTTGTGCTTGCCCTTGAAACGCATTGTCCAGACAGTGTCCTTCAAGATCACGCAGCTCTACAACACTGGAATCTTCACTTTACTCTGTAGAAGGAGTGCCTGAATGCATTTCCTCTTCTTGGGTTCTTTTGTTGGATTTACTACGAGGTGTACTAAACACCCTCCAATTATCTGACGGGTGCGGTTTGTTTTATCTATCTTATAAAAGCCAAGTGGCCTCTGTGTATGTGCATGTATATGTGTCTGCTTTATAACTGAAAAACCAGATGGATCTAGCCTTTGCCTTTTGGAGTAATTATGTATTTTGGGTCAAGGATCAGACAGGTGAAAGCGGGTTATTGATAGAACCAGTACTGTTTGAGTTATTGGTTGTTTTTAAAATTCCAACGGGCTGACAAGCGGCCCATGGAGGAGTCAACTTATGTACAGCTGCAAATGGGGAGGAGGGCCTGGATTTGGATCAACAGAACCACCATGACGTGACAGGAGAACCAGGTCCGACTGCGACGCACTAGCAAGGTCGGTCTGGTTGTGACTGTGGCCCGGTCCCTTAACCTCACCTCAGCAGATCCGGACACATGGCGGCAGTGAGTCACAATAAACCGTCATGTTTAGTCCTGTGACAAAGTCTTATGCTGCCTTCACGTGCAACCGGAAATAATACAATTCACAAATCATTATGTCCAGTCCTGTCTGAAAGTCTTGTGCTGCCTCAACAGACCGTTCCGCACAGACTCCGATCACATGGACCAGAGTTCAGTCCCGTGTACAAGTCTCTGGTCCATGTCCATGTCAATACAAAACAAAATGAGGGCCATCTGTTTTATCCTAATCTATGCGTTACACCAGTAAACTTGGTCCAGTCATCAAGTCAGTGTGAATGTGATGAAGTCATACGGTAATGGCGTAAAGCCCTTTCAAACAAATATTTAACCCTTTCATGCACAGTGGTCACTACAGTGAGCATCTGTTCTACAGCTATTCTCTTATCTCAGTGTTTCCCAACCTATATTCTATGTTAGAAAAATCACAGGGCATACCACCAAGGTCAAAGTAGTCTGCTACGACTCAAAATATTTCCTCTCCTGTTGTTCTTTCTGGCAATTCGTTGCAAAACAGATTTTTTTTTTTCTAATGTAAAGATCTAGAACAGTGTGCAAGTAATGTAGCCGGCGAAGTCTGAATCCCAATTTTAACTTCCAACTAAGATAATAATGGTAGCCCTGCTAATTGTAGAGTCCTTTAAATGTTTCTTACATTTACATTCTTACAGTATTAACATAAATGCAAAAATCACCACTGTCTGCCACCAAACGTGGGCTACTTTTTCCGTAAAATATATAATTAACTGACGTAAACTAAGCATTTCCACCTACTGTTATTAATCAAACGCCATGATTTTTACTGGAGAATCAATGTTTCTGTCGATGACGGTGTTTCCATGTTCATTACCGAGTCTCTGAACTTCCAAATGGATCATATATGATGACAATGAAAAGATAACGAACTGTATTTTACACCAGTTTTTTTACATGGATTAATTGGATTAGTGGATCAACAGGTATTACAGAGTTTAGATCAGTAGATGCTTTTGCTTGGTGATAGATGTTTGGGTCTTTATGGCTTAATGTTCTATGCATAAAAGACTACAAATAACCAACTGTTTTATTCACCTTTCAGTCACCTGTTTTTCCGGACAGATAATAATGCATTTTAGTCGTATAGTATTTTTCAAGACACTTCAATAGGACAAAGTGGACATAAGGAGAGAATGTTTGAAGATGGAGTTTCACAGGTGAGTCGAGGGTAATTTGTTGAATGTGCACAGTGAAGAGGAGTCTCTGCAGGGATGGAAATAGCCCAGTTCACCCCAGGACTTGGGCCCCGATGGGAGGGGACATTAGGTTTTTATCAGCAGAGTGGACTGTGTTGGTGGGAGTGTGTCAATGGAGAAGCTCAGACAGGTAGAAAGAGGATGAACCACATTCCCTGGAGGATGGGCAGCCAGTGGAGGTTGGAGAAGATGGAGGTGATGTGGTTATGGGTCAGAGTGTTGAAGTAGATGACGTGCAGAATCATGGATATACTGGTGTTTGACAGCTTTGGATGATGAACTATGGAATAGAATATTGCACAAGTCAAGATGGAGTGTGACAAAGGCATGGAAAAGAGTACTTATTGCAATAATGATAAACATTAATTGATCCAAATGTATACAGTTGCAGAGAAAATGATTAGACTACCCTTGTTTTCTCCAATTTCTTGTTCATTTTAATGTCTGGTACAACTGAAGGTACATTTGTTTGGACAAATCCAATGATAACAGCAATAATTGCTCATAATAGTTTAATTTCAGAGCTGATATCTATCCATTTTCAGTGTTTTCTTGATAAAAACTCAAATCACTTAAATTCTTACGTCAATATTTATGGCATTGTACTGACAAAAACAGTGCTTTTAGGCATTCCGTGCTTTCTTTTCTGTCTGTTTTAGTCACATGATAGTTAGTACTTGATTACATAACCATTATTTTTGATGGTCTACTATTTTTTTTCTGCGGCTACACATGATATGAATTTATTGACCTCTTTGTCCATATTGTTTTGCCCTTCAAAAATACTGTTAATTGTTGTGATAATGACATAACTTGCATTCAGAAATACTGTGTGCATCAGTTTTAATAGGTTCAGCATTCAAACACTACACTGCTTTGCCAAAAAAAAAAGAGTGGAAAGAAAGTTCCCAGCTGAATTTCAGATCCTTCCACTGAATAAAATTATTGCAGTGATTAATATGTTTCAGCTGCAACAAGTTGTTCAACTGTAACTCATGTGGTGAGTAGCCTCTCGTTAATTAAACCACTATCACTTTGTTGCACAGCATAAAGAGTGATGAGTCCAGATGGACCCTGTTGCAGAGTGACTAGTGCATTAGGGTGAGAAAAGAGTTGGATGAAATGATTACCCATCATGCCTAGTGCTTACTGTACAAACCTGTGGGAATAGTGTGAGAATCTGGGGTTGCTTCACAATATTATGTGTCCATAAACTGAGATCAGCTGAACCTGAATATACTGGACCAGTTTATTGTTGTTGTTTTTTTTCCTTTGCTGATGAAACTGACACTCGAAGATAGCAATACCAGGATTAATCAGGATCCACAATAGAGCCCAGACCAGAACCCCACTGATAATCCAATGGGTGTGATGGAAAAGACTCTTCATCATCACTACAAGATCTTGACTAAAAATTAACAGTTTTGTATAAAAAAATAAATGTTTTGACACTGCATTGCACAACATAAATGATTCAACAGAAAATGAATCCCATAATCAAAGCTAAAGGTAGTCCAAGGAAATGTTGTGACATCTTGAAACAAGTGGTGTCCGGCACAACAAAACCTGGTGTGTATTATAGCTTATTTTGGCATGGATCCAGCTGATGTCATCATGTCTATACATGTGCTGATGTCAGTATATCTGTTGACTCTCTCTCTCTCTCTCTCTCTCTCTCTCTCTGTGTATATATATATATATATATATATATATATATATATCTGCAAAGTTTGAAATAAATTGAAACAAAATTGATGTTTATAGACATTTGTCATTTTTCCCATTATAAATAAATGGGAGAAGAAAAAAGATTTCTGAAAATCATAAAAACTTTTAAGTTCAATATACTTTTCCCGAAATGTAACCACATCTATTCTGGGTCACTGGTTATCTCTACACCCAATTTGGTATGAATTCAACCAGTAGTTTTGTTGCTACATACAGTATATTTGAAATTTTTCCCATTATATCTAAATGGGGAAATTTTAAAAAATCATTAATAATTTGAACTTCGATCTGCTGTTCCCAAAATGTAATTAGATCTATTCTGGGTCAATGGCAATATATAAACTTAATTTGGTATGAATTGAAGCAAATGTTTTGCTGCTAGAGTAGAAAGGAAGAAAGAAACCGTTGCCTCCCCTTCAGCCCTTCAGGGGGCGGGGTAAAAAAATAATTAAACCGTCTGCTACGTGTTGCATGTACAATAGACTCATATGTGTGCAAACAAAATATTTGTTCTTATTCACTGTGTCAGAAAGTCTTAAACAATGGATTTACTGCATGTGAACGTATCAGTATAACAATGCAAATCCATTCTATTGATGAGCACTGGTAACTAATCAGCAGGATGATGCTCTTTAGTTCAACGGACTGAAGAGCAACATGAACCACATTATATAACAGTGTTTAATATGCATCTGTTCGTGACAGGGTAGAGGAGGTTATATCATAGTCAGTTTTCACAGGGTAACTGCTGATTATATGTCTTTGTAAAACTTGCACACTAAACATCTGCATCATCTGTGACTTATTTGAGTGTACCACGTACAGAGTGTATATATTCCGCGACCGCCACTGGGTAAAGCTGTGATGTTATGAAGTCTAACAAGCAATAGCCCAGGAAAACCTCATAGATGTATCTGGAGAAATTGGAAGAAGTTCCACCAACATGTCTGTCTGCATTAGAGTGACGACTGCCATGTCTGCATTTGGCAAATCAAGACGGAGAGGAAATGAGAGACAGTTTTCAGGAGGGAATAAATTGACAATAAACACAGCTGCTATGCCATCATTCTCAATATTTGTTTTTAAAACTGAAAACTACCTCAGAAAAGGGCGGGAGTTCAAGATGAGACGGTGTAAAAATATTGTCACGACATCTTATTCTCGTTATTATTCCTAGATTTTACCTTCTAAATGAATACATTACCCTTTAAAAATGCAAAACGGTTACAGAAGAATAATCAAACTCTCGACATGCGTGTCTTCCTTTATTTTTACTCGACAAATGATTCGCTGATCCTATTGTAACCTTACAATAAAGTGCGGCTCAGACACTGAAATAATGGAGTCGAGAGGCTGTTTTTGTTTTGTATCACCTGTCACTGTACTCTCAAGTGACCAAAGCTGTCACTACTACATAGACACCTCACCAACACCTCCTCTTTTTCTTTTACTTTCTCCATCGCTGCCTCTGTTATCTCTCCTCCCTGAGGCGGTACACTAGGACATCTAGGCCACCAGTGGGAATACAGTAGTTAATCTCTGCTAGTTAAATGCTCTTGTATGGCCCTGAGCAGTAGCAGTCAGCCATCGCCTCTTTTCTGCTTTACTCTCTCTCTGGGGAATCTGTTCAGCCCTGTTTTAATGTACAACAGTGAGGAAAAGAAAAGCTTATTTCAAGGTTATAGTTTTAAGCCTGTTTTGTGTTTCTTTACTGCATTAATTGTTTGATTGGAGGTCTTTGTCAGTGGCTGCGAGTTTGATGTCTACATAAATAAACACACCACAGGCAAGTTTGTTCTGAGGGAATGGCAGCGTCGGTTCATTTTTTAATGCGTTTCCATTTTCCATCTGCTTCCTCGTCTCATTTTCGCGACGTCGATCCCAATATTCATTTGTCTTCCCGCACCGACTACAAAATCCAGCCGGCTCCCGAGCGCTCATTAGCACGCGTTTAACGAGTTACCAGTTTTTGCGCCACAATACATCGCTCACCCCACGCACAAACCTTTCAGCTCGCAGATGAATATGCCACTAAATGTTTTTTAAATGACAACAATATCTGCGCTTGAGTAGCTTCAGGTGGGGATCCCCGCCTAGCAGAGAAAATGGAATCTGCCACCAACTGAGCTGAAGGCCGGCGACTCTTAGCCTTGGCCGTCAGTAGTGGATATGCTTTAACAACCTCCCTGTTGTAGGGCAAAAGTAATATTATAACTGTGATAGCGGCTGCAACAGATGAAAGGTTCAACTCAGTAGTCTCCCTTAAGCACTGTTGGGAAATTGAGAGCATTTTGAGAACTATTGAGAACACGGAACTGATCACACGTTACGAGAAAAAACCCCTGTAAATTCACAGAAACTTGTCTCGTGAATTTCAATTAAATCACTCCTGAAATTATCTGACCTGATAATTCTAAATTATTCTTCCTCACAGGTTGTTATTAACAGTCTCGACCTTCAAAATAACTTTTTTTTTTTTTTGGATACTGCGATCCTGCATCTTACTCCCTGACTGTAAACCTTTCTACAAGCATGACTGATTCCCTGTTATAACTCCGTCTAATGACAGAGGCGAAACTGTTGCAAACAAGACATCACGACGAGGAAGATGGACAATATGAAAGCCTTGCTTGTGTATGAGGAGCCCCCTAAAAGCACTCTTGCTGTGAAAAAATAGTGCCTCGCAGCAAAAGTGTCTCCACTATCAGCTGAAATTATACACACCCTGACAGTGAAATGACTACCAGCTGGTGAAGGGGGGGAAAAAAAAGAAGAGAAGGGGGAAAAAAAAACATTTAATTTCATGACAGCTCATTTTAATTACACCCCCACCCCCACCTCCAACCCCTCCTTGAATCGCTTAAGACCACGTTAGGCTCCAGCATTGCATTAAAGTTTGAACTTACACTTCCTCCACGTTTTTCCCATTATACGCAGGAAGCTGAATTTTCCCATTACAGTGAGTTAGTCACAGCCACTTTCAGTTAGCAGAGCTGCCATACGCCGAAGAGTTTTATCATCAGAATGTATTATGTAAGATTGACTGCAGGGTGGTGTGCGAGGATGGGGGGGAAAAAAGAAACTTCCTATCAGCTCCTGCGTCAAAAAATGGAAGAATCCTATGCAGGGGGTGGGGGTGGGGGGTGGTCACGGGGCTAGAACCATTCAAATGGGCCAGAGTGCTGATGCGTCCTATTTACCTTGAGGTAATGGATTTGTTTGTGGCCCAAACCCCCCTCCTGTCTCGAAGGAATATTGGGGGCTTAGCTCCATTCACTTTCTGCTGCCCTGGCCATTTATTTTGATTAGGGAATGAAGTCCTCCACAGAACCATACCCAGAATAATTGACACAGTGTCCTCTGAGGTCACAAAAAATATACCTTTAGTACTTATCCCCTTGGTGAAGTGGCAGTCTATGAAAAGATTGCAGCCGAGCACCAAAGTGAAGGTGTATTATTGCTTTAGGTTGCAACTAAAACCTGTCGGGAAGCTCGTAAATTATATTTCCTGTTGGTTTTTTTCAAGCTTGACAGGATAATTGATGTTTGCTGTGAAGTTGAAATTGACTTCAACTAGCCTATATATAGTGTATGTTTCGTGTGTTGTCAGTCAAGTGACGCTGGGGTTTTGGATTTTAGGTAATGTAAAGAAATTAATTTACTTACGGTTTTGTTTTTGTGGAAAAAAAGTAAATTTTATGACTATAGAGGATATAGCAAAAATAACCATGTGTGTAATTAAAATAGACATTAAGATACGATTAGAAAATACCTAGATAATGTTGCATTTCATGAACTAATGTGGCATTTTTCTTCTATTATTGGCTTTACTTTGTTTACTTTCTCAGCTGAAAGATATCAAATATTTATTTCTTTTCGTTTTCCTCAATTTCACTTGTGGAAGTCTGATGTTGAACAGTCATAATAATATTTTTTTTCTTTGCTCCAGTTGCTGCTGGGCAAGTTTTTCTTTTTTTTTTAGAGAACAGTTCAAGACCAACATCTGTTTGCACTCAGGATGATAAATCAACTTATAAACTTGAAAAACATGAAGTGTTGACATTTATTGCTATTCACTGTACATCTCTGCATCACCATCTCCCATTAAGTTTATTAATAGTGAAATTCAGCTACATTTCCCCCCTAATTTTGGTATTCCTTTCGACCTTTTCTGATGCAGTACTTATAAAACACATAGCTTGATACACAGCTACTGCAACATTTTCTTGGGAATTACGTATCCTGTAGGTTGTTTTTTTTTCTGTCATCATCGAATACCCAAAAAACAAAACAAAAACCTTTTCCCTCTCACATACACATGCAGGGATTAGTTCCTAAAAGTGCCCTGATGCATGTCCACTCCCAGATGAAGCCGGCTAGGAATGAGGAGTGCAGTGGCGGAGAGGGAAGGGGAAGCAGATGGCTGGCCTACAGAGGTTCTGATCACAGGGATATTGGCAAGATGCTGAGCCGGAGAAATTAACCTTCAGAGGTTTTTACACTGCGGCAACTGTTGGCTCACGCCAGATTCCTCTCTTCCCCCTCTTTTACCGTCTCTGCCTTTTCTCCAGTCAACCTTTTCACTGAAGTTGTGTCTACCCCTTTCCTTCCCCATTTTCATCAATTATGGCTCTACTCTCTCTCCCTCCCTGCCTTGTTTTACTTGGCCTCTCACTTAAAGAAACTGTCTTTCTTTACAAATGTTCACCTGGTCCACAAGTTCTGAGAACTTCAAACAAAACACGAATACACATTATACACCATCGGTCTAATAGGCTCGTTCTTCTGGCTGCTTTTGTCCTCCCTTCCTTTTACCCTTGCTTTGCTGTTGCTGTAATAACTAAAGGTCAAACCTTCCTTTTGCTTTGGAAGTAGCTCTAATGCGATGTGCAGACAAAGTCAATGTAGCGTTGGCAGCAGTGTCAGCTCTTATCTGGGTTCGTCATCGCTGAACTGGGAGCCAGCTCCATTGAGGATCCCCATATGGATCATCATCATCAGCCCGCTGCAGGGCATGGTGCCTGTCTCTCCGCTACACAACAGCCTTCACCATTCTGGCGGCAAAAGGCCCCCGGGTCCCGCTGCTCGCAGACCCGTAGCTGTCCATTTAAATTGCAGCCCACAGTCGCTCCACTTGTTCTGCATTGTGCCTTTAGTCCAGTCAAGCCAAGAATTCAGGAAGTGCAATGTCTGTTTACTCAGCTGCTTAGCTCTCAAGTTTAATATTAGCTTTCCCTTCAGCCAGCTGTGACAGTGGATTGGTGACAGGGGTCTGCGCTCTGCACCCAAGTAAATGAACTCACCGCTATGGTTTGAACTTGACCTTGTAAAACATGTTAAAGACGGAACTGAAATGGCTGTTGTTTACCCAGTAATTAGAGGAAATAATTTGTATTCCACTCTACTTGCAGAAAAAATGGAGTGAGTAAACATTAGGGAGCTGTAAGAAGCTTTGTTGCTTATCTTTGTGGACTGGAAACCTACCCTAAGTGTAGCAGAAGTGGAATTCTCTCCATTATCAGTGTTTAGATGATTTAGTTATGTAAAAGTACTGCTAATTTCACCAGGGGATTACCATTTAAATGTTGCTTATGCCAAGTCACACATAATAATTGTTGATTAGACTGAGTAAGAATATGACAAATCATTTACAAGATGGTAATATTTGTATGGAAATGCATCTGGAATAATAGGGCTGCAAACTAAAATCTGATAACTTGAAGATTGATAACATTTTAATTGTGATTGCGACATGAACATATACGGTAAACAGATTGCAAAACACGGCATGAAGCAATGAATAAGAAATCTTTTTTTGCACATTTGAATATATGTATATGTGATTATCAGATGGAGGTGTGGATACACTGGTGACAAAGCGACACTATGTGCTATAATGTTAGAAATAAGTAATGCTAATAATGCCATGTTACGAAGAAAAACACAAACATATTCCATCTACTGTCATATAATCAGGGTGCGATTTGTTGGGGTAGGGGAGATCACCCCCCTGCCCCCATGTTTTTACATCCCAACTGTTGAATGAATTTCATCCTTGGGGGGACAACCCTGTCAATGATTAAAAAGTAATTGAAATAACAGGCAAGTTGGGACTGAGTTTTCTTACACTTTTAGCCTGCTTTGCCGGCACGAACTTTCACCTGAATCTAATGCTGCGTTTCTACTACGTGGCACCGGCTCGGCTTGACTCTGCCTTTTTGCGTTTCCATTTCAAAAAAGGACATAGAATCTGGTACCCAGTGCTAGCTTTTTGGTACCGCCTCTGCCGAGGTTACAAAATGGGGGAGCTGATACCAAAACGTGAGTATGAACACTGCAGATCACTGATTGGCTGGGTTGTCTCTGCGTTATTGTTGTCAATATGCAACCCAGCATTTAAAAAAAAAAGATTGGGAGGGTTACAATAAATATAGTGGTAGGTTCATCAGTCAATAATAACAAACAGCCATATACCAAGAATAAAACATATCACCTCATCGACATCTTCTATTGTATGCATGTAACGCGTGGTCGTTGTTGTCCAGTTGTAGATGACGTCATGGAAGTTACACGCCGCATCGCTATGACAACCAGGTACTTTTCATCAGTAGTATCCTGTAATGGAAACGGTCTCCAGGAATAGTACCTGGTACCCGAGTTGAGTCAAGCCAGTTCCATGTTGTGGAAACACGGCATAATTTTTGACCGTCTTGGAATTTGTGAACTAACACTGTGATGCATAGTGGTCACTACAGTGGACATCTATTCTGCAGCTGTTTTCTTCTATATTCATGGGTTTTGTTGTTTTAG
>JAQQZY010000011.1:16051292-16071459 GCA_030068375.1 Ostorhinchus rueppellii
CAACATATATGTGGAATAACACACCATCATATATACTGAAAACATGAGCTAAGCAGCACTTTGGTCATTTGTTTTCTTTCATTTCTTTCATCTTATTAAACTACGCAAGATTTAGCACATTTAATGTCTGAAGCAGATATTTTCTCAGAAACTGTGGAGTAGTGTTACAGGTGTTTTTATCAGCCTGCAAGAAGGTGGTTCAATCATCAAATTGCAAATATTCAAAATGGAGACATTGACTTACTCTATCAAAATCCACAGGGATAAAATGCATCGTATTCGGGACAGATGGATCAAATTTGTATCCTCTAGCCGCCCAGAATTGGTATGACTCCTCTAAAAATGTCCCCTTTTTAAATTTATCCCTGTATTTATTCTTTGTTATATGTTTTTCTGCATACATTTGGAATGTATAAATAGCCCAGAGGTATTGTAACACTATGATTGTTTTGTGAAGTGAGAAATCCTATAACTGTAAGCACCCAGTTCATGTATTTGTTTTTTGTATATATTGTTTTACACTTTTGTATGTATAAAAAAAGGAATAGATATTATCTGTATGAATTGTAATGTTGAAGATAATCACCTTGTTTCAATAAAAACAAAATGAAAACAAAAACAAAAAACAGTCCAATATTTCTCCTTTATGGTATACAGGTGATTGTATAAGACATGAGAATGTTTGTTGCAGCTGAAATGTGTTAATCACTGCATTAATTATCCAATGGAAGCATCTGAAGTGTTTGTTTTGTTCAATTAATATTGGGACAAAAACAAGGCATGTTCTTTTTCTATCTTTTTTCCCTTTTTTTCCTGTGTTAAACCATCATCTGGTATCTTTCCCTTACTCTATCCAAGTACTCCTTATACCTCAATTTTACAATCATCAGTGCAAATAGAAACCCAGCTCAGTTGGTGGAAAACAAATTAAATATTTCATCTGTGAAGAATTTACATTTTACACTCACCATCAACATATTTGCCACTTGGAAATAACAATAATTAACTTTAATGAATGTAATTATTTTGTTAAAATAATTTGGGTGAAACAGTAAAAATAATTTGCAGTTACATTTGCAATTAAGCTGCGTATAAAGGTAATATCTGAGACAAAATGGCAGGCATATACAGTAATATATACAGCTTTGTGATATGTATTCATATATTCATTAAAGTAAATGGAAAGGGAACAAAAATCAATTTCATGCTTGATGTTCCTGTGGACCTCCTGTGTACCTCCGCCTTGTGAAACCATGTTGTTTCCTACCTGCAGTGTACCACCATGGGCCCTGCGTCTGGAGGATTGCATGCTTTGACTCGTCTCAGGAAGGCCAAGAAGGGAGTGGGATGCTCCGGTACCCCGTGGTCTGGCCAGGCCGTGAACTGGAACTGCCTCACCTCTCGCTTCTCGCTGGAGCCGTTCTGAATATGGAGATGGACAAAGGTTAGTGTCCACTGATGTCTCCTGTCAAATCCTTGACAAGCTACTGTGCAGCTACTGTGAAACATCCATGCCCCTTACTTTAAAAAGTGCAAATGTCCTGACACAGTAAGTGGCCAGCTCAACTGTGTCTAGCAGTGTCACTTGGATGAGACCATAGGTTTCTGTCCCTCTTGTCGGCCAGTATTGGTCACATTTCACCTGTAGTCGAGAAAAACATGACATTACACAGTGTCTGGGTCGGTGACATTTCTACACATTTTGCCCTTTTCTTTCATGTCCTGCAGCTGATACACAAACTCCACAGAGCCAAATAATGTTACAATAATTTCTCAAAATCCCCCCCTCTTTGCTGACTATTGGATTTTATAATCAATGAAATGGCCTGAAATACTTTTACAGATCTGACATTGGTATAAATTGTCCTGACACTCTATAATTACAAAGGTAACCACTGTTTCCAATCACATAACAGGGTCCATTTTATTGCTTTTTTAGTGTACAGCTTTGTTTCCCTGTGAGCAGCCAATAAAACACTCCTAGTGTTTCTCTGACAAAGGGAAGCTCTGTTGGTGCTGGGGAGGAAATAAGGAGCTTACAGTACAACTGTTTTTATTTCAATTGTCGTTGTCCCTCAGAACCGTTGTGGTTCAAGCGCTATTGAAATGTCAGCGTTATCACCACGCCGTGTTACATGACGCTCAGAAAATACTATGACTTCTAGATGCCAGTTGTTCCAGTGCATATTAAATATTTAAATAAGTGTTGTTTTTTTCCTAAGCAGCTGCTATAAAACTGACACGATGAGCTGTGAAATGTTGATTCATATTTCTGTTTTTAAGCACTACAGTTATGCAAAACATACAACCAGCATAGAGTGATTAACATGAAAGACGGGAACGACAAAAGCACATTATGTTCTACAAATGTCAAACAATAGATCACGGTGCGGAATATTAAACACTAAATGTAAAAGCAGGGCCAAGAAGCAACAAGGACGCAGCATCTGTTGCTCACAATATACAGTCGCAGATAAAATTATTAAACCGCCCCTTGTTTTCTTCAATTTCTTGTTCATTTTAATGCCTGGTACAACTAAAGGTACATTTGTTTGGACAAATATAATGATAACAACAAAAATAGCTCATAATAGTTTCATTTCACACCTGATATCTATCCATTTTCCTTGTTTTTTCGATAAAAACTGTGGTATTGGACTGACAAAAACAGTGCTTTTAGACATTCCGTGTTTTCTTTTCTGTCTGTTTTAGTCACATGACACACACACACAGGCATTAGTATTTCATTGCATAACTATTGTTTCTGATAACTTTTGATGGTCTAATATTTTTTTCCCACGACTGCACACATTAACATAGCTTTTAATACTGGACAACAATTTCTTTTTCTTTTTTTTTTTCCAAGGATACTGGGCTATAACTGGTCCCTGGTAACACGATGCTGCGCTCTTAGAAAAGGCATACAAGTGTGAAGGTCAATAGCGTATAGAGCAAGGCAGGCTTTCATGTGCTCAGTCAAACACTGCAAGATGTGCCAGAGAGAGAGCGAGGGGAAGTGCTTTTTGACTATTTCGACCTTAAAGGACTAGTGAGTGAATGCAGTCGGGCAGCCAAGCTTTTTCACCGATGAAAGACTTAAAGACGTTTGAGTCCGTTATCACACACTGTAATCTAAAGCCTTCAGCATGCTACGCAAATGAAACAAGCCTTGTTGCAGATCAGTCATGACTAAACAACAACAGAAAGACACCACTGGGTGGAAAACAGAATGCAAGCTGGTAAAAACTGTTTCATCAAGACAGAGTAAAAATGTATGTACAGATGAAAAAAGGCTCAGGGAAAATGTAAATTGGAAGCTACTGATAAGGAGAATTGGAAGAATCATAGTTACAGAAGTTTTACATTATACAGCATCACATGCCTGGCTTTGCTTTTACTCTTCGATAAATCTTTGTGTCTTTCTCAAAGTAAAGTTTATGTTTAAATAATGAACCCCCCTGCAGTTAACACTTCAAGACCAAGGACTAAGTTTGAGGGAATTTTTAATGGATTTTCTCTAACTTTAACCATTCCCAAGTGATTCATCAAAGTTTATTTTTTATCCTCTTCATTTTTCAAAACAAACCAGGTGACTTCTTTTGACTTAATGTACTGATCATGTTCTTAAGAGTAAATACAAAGGCTTTGTTCTGCAAAATATATCCTTAATTGAACGCACAGACAGGCTTATGCTATTAGTTAAACTGTGGGTTTTATTGATGAATCAATGTTGTATAAGACAATGGTGTTTCCATGTTCATTCTTGTATATCCATACACAAACTGCATTTTACCTGAATGATTGAATGTACTGATAGAATTCGTGGTTAAAAAGTTATGAATCATTTTTCAGATCAGTAGATGCTTGTGGTGATCTGGCAGCTGTTTAGGTCGTTGAAGGTTAAATCTGTGTCTGCGTCTCTGCTTCTTACCCTGGACCTCTCCTCTAGTTTTGTCATCATGACGATGATGGCGCTCCTCTGTTCCCAGATCATCCTCCAGAATTCACCAAACGTCTCTGGCAGGGACCCTTGAGTAGCAATGTAGGCATTCTGCTTCCTGTAGCCATCGATGTAGTTGGCATTGATGTAGTCACTTCCAGGGATACCTATAGACACAGATGAAGAGTGATAGGAGATATGAGGCTGAGGAGATTGCTTTAAAACAAACGGTTAAATGGAAAATCCACAACCAAAACAGTGGTTTTGTTTGTTTGTTTAACGCAGAAAAGCTTCTGAAATGTCACAAAACTGGCTATTTTTGCTTCATAAGTCAGCGCAAATCTCTGTTGATGCAGTCATTTGAGGAAATCGCATTATTTCCAGCATAACATTCAGATGATACTGTGTTGTCAAATTGAAAAATAGACATTTCGGACCAGTTGGGATCAGTGTTACAGTACACAAGCCTTCCCATTTACTATCAACAACACATTTAAATCCACAGTTTTGTGTCCTTTTCCATATCTGCGAGTGACTTCCAGATAAAGCCTGGTCTGTAAAGAGTCTATCACCTCACACGGGGAAAAACAAACCAACAAAAAACTAGCAAAACAATTTTCCCCCTCCCCTCCTCACTCCTCCTTCCCTTTGCTTATATTAAATGAAAGGCACAGCAGCCTTTTCGAATCCCAGGGAAAGAGACAGAGCTGACAGCTAGTCAATGCTTTAGGACTGGCAGTTTAGGGGCTCCGTGCACACATGGTCGACCAAGATAAGTCTCATCTGCATGGACGCCACGTCTCAGAGAATCCCCACTCTCCAACTGCTTCCTCTCCTACTCTCCCCCGTCTCCCCCCAGTCTCTCTTTTACTCCCAGGTAACTTATTCAACAAAAAAGAGAAGCAAATGGAATATGAACACATTCAAAACCACCCACGTTATTTTATTTTATTTATTTTTTCAGCCGTCCCCCACCCTCTCTTCTTCTTGCTGTTGAAGTTGTCCACACACAGCCACAACGGCTGCACATTTTCCGTGATGGACAAGGGATAAATGCAATTAAGCCCAGCGTGTTTTCAATTTGAAAAGAAAAAGCAAAAGAGACATTACTGTGGTTTAATGAGAATGAGACAAGTTGTTTAATGCGCATTTGCGATGGCTTTCTCCTTTATGCTTTCTGTCAGTCAGGATTTGTATAAATTTTACCATTCTCTGTCAATATGCTTATTAGGAAATAAACATTCCACCAGGGTTGTTGTTCAGTACTCAGTCTTCATAAAAAACAAATGGAATCTCAGGAAATACAGGCTTTAGGGGAAATGCTGAATGGTGATGATAATGATGATGATTTGAAGTAGAAGTATTAGGAAAGCTTCATTTTAAGACCTCAGTATTCTGCATTTGCTCTACTTGCTTGTTGTGGTCTCCTGCAGAGGTGACATATGAAATTTAAGATTGGATTCTGTGCACATTTTTCCTGACAATAAACACACGAAAGAATTCAAGGAAAGGGGCATTTTTATCCCCGTCCATGCCTTTAGAATAGATGGGGTGATGAGTTGAACAAAAGGAGCACAGATTTGATTGGATCTTGATGAAAAGCATAATTTCAAAGGAACTTGTAAAGAGCTGCATGTGAAGAACATTAAAAAAAAAAAGAACATGAACTTTACCAGATGCCGGTTTAATCCTACTCGGCGGTGTGTTTAGTGAAGTTAGGAAAACTTGACAAAAGGTGCTGCACGAGAACAAATTCATTAATGAATGTACTCGGCATCAGAGTGCCTGTATTCCACAGATTCTGCTGATCCATCCCCACATCAATAAATACTGAAAGAAAGCGTCTTCGAATTCTGATGTCAAATCCCAAATCCCTTTTTATTCAAAGGACCAATCAAAGTAAACAATAGAAGCACTGCTTGCCAAAAGACTTTGTTGAAGCTTGAGAAGGAAAAGAGGAAGTCCCTCATGTCCGCCTGACTGAGGTCTCCTCACTTACTCCATCACAAAGCCTCCAGTTTGTTTTGTGCAGTCAGATGTGTGCACGTACATCTGACTAATGGAGTTTCATCAACACTCAGCTGTGTGTTCTTTGAGAAAAGTCTCTGTCTTTATCTATCTGTTTTTGTCACATTATCTATTTACTGCTTAGCTCATTTTCTGTCTCTCCAAGGAGTAGCTCTATGGAAATGGTTAATTAATAGCTGTGTGTGCTGTGCAGATGTGTCATCCAATAAAGTGGTTAAAAGAAACAGCACTTAACTATCTGTTTCAAAGTGGCATTTCTCAGAAGCTGTACAGTGTGGTCGGATCTGAGGGTTTAAAGATACAGCTGTACTTGCTGTCAGGAGAATCAATACAGTAGTTTGCTGAAGAGATGTTGGTGGGTGGCGTACCATCAATAGCAGAAAGTAAGACTCTGGAATGGTCGTAGGCAATCACGTTGGCATATCTGTTCTTTGGTTTGTTGACCTCCAGGTTCGAATGCTCCCATGTGAATTGCTGTCCAGGGTCGATGGACTGTAAAGGAAAAGGGTCCATCAAAAAATAATGAATTGAGTGAATATTTTTGCGATATAGAAACATTTAACAATAGTTAATATTTGCAGAGTGAATAACATTCTGAGGCCAACAGTGCATGATGTATTTGTACTTGCTCAGTCTGGAAAAGCTGAAAGACACCTTTCATCACAGATTATTGAGTAAAAATGAAAAATATGTGCTTGACAGGTAAGGCTATACTTTGTTGTGTGCTCTCAGGCTTTTAGAGGAGGCTGCAGTGCTCTTTTTGCACACTTTAGATAAAGGACAGGTTGTTTTACAAAAGTTGGGTTGAAGTTAGTCAACCGTGTTTATACAGTAATAGTCCTTTTCGTCCTTTCGGGGTTTTGTTTTGTTCCTGTCTGCCTGCTAATATTTGCATATTGCTGATTTTTATCTGCACCTAAGCCTCATAGACTGGGCAAAACATTGAAGAACAGCATTAAAGTATTGATCATATCACTTCATCTCTAGATGCTATTAATACCATGTGAAAAACGAACACACAAGGCAAAATCAGTAAATAATAGTTAATTGCTGATTGAATATTGAGCTTGATTTGTTGGGGGCAATTTATAGACAGTAATTGTAAATGATTATATTATATGATTGATATGATATAATGATTATATCTTATGGTAAGAGACTTTTGCATGCAAGTCAATATTAAATACACAAGTTCTTGTACATTTGTTAACATATTATCTGGTATAGCCAGTAAATATTAAAAGTAAAGCAGTTAAAGTATGTTATCAGATATCTAATGACATACATTTTCCAACAGCATAATATGGAAGCACATACCATTCACACAAAATCTAGATGTGAAAACAAAGCATAAATGAATAAATAAAATATTAAATGAATCACAAGTATAAAAACAAATAGAGATAAAGAAGAAATAACAATAAAATAAATAGAATATGTACAATATCTACAATTATCCAGGTTAGGAGTGGTGATTTGGTATTTAAGTCATGATAAAGTGCTCATTCTATACATTCTGTGTATTTTAGAAAAGGCTGCCATGCTTTATAGGATGTGATAGGATCTCATCTTCTCTATATGTAAAAACCTCATAATGTCTGCAATCCATAGATATCTAATATTATTAACATAAAATAAGTTGAAACTATTTGTCTAAAGAAAATGAGAATGGAATGAAGAGTCAAACCCAAGCTTTTATTCCTGTCAGGTTAAACTGACACCATTCTGGGCCATTAGTAGAATGTCAACAGACACAGAAGTTAGAATTAAATTAAAAGTGGAAGAGAGCCCTTTGTGGCTACAAATGGGACTGAATAGAACTCAAATAGATATGTGACTTGAAGATTAAAAACAGGAACGCCATGTTTTTTGTGCCAATAGTCACTAGATGTTAATACTGAAATTTATTGTAAAACACAGACATGTTAAATTATTCTCAATGGACGACCTGCCATCGCCTTTTCCTCATGTGATAAGTAGGACTTTATGGCACATACAAGAATTCCACACTTGAGACCAGTTGAGCAGAATATCCCATCCAAGTCCTGTCCCGGCTTTGTAAAGCAGGGACTGATAATGGTCCCTCATCACAAATAAATGAACAATAAAATGTAATATCACAAAGGGGAAATACGAGGACATGAAAAACAGCATTTCATTTCACATTACAGGGAGACGGTTGTGCTTGTGTTTTTAATGACTCTCCACTATTTTTATGAGTGAAACTCCACACTTGCACTGAAAACAGCAGGCCGTAGTACTACAGAGCCCAGTTTAATTTGCGTGCCACATTTGGACACTGACCTTCATTCTAATTAAAATACATTTCAGCACGAGTATGTTTTCATAACTTATTCAGAGAGATTTAGAGTAAAATGTCGTAACAAAGGCAGCCCAGTGAAATGATTATAGACTTTTTTAAGAGCATGTGAATATAATACATTTTAGGACCAAGTGCTTTCTGTCTAAACACCACCTAAAGTAAAACGTGCAGGGGGAAACAACCCACCAGTCCTGAAATTTTATCTAAATATGTTGAAACAGTGGGCAGCAGCACTGCTCATAATACAAATCTTTATTTCATTGTGCTCACAAAATTGCTTTCCACCACTCTCGAATAAGCACTATGAAATAGGAATTCAATGTACTTAAGCTGCAGTAATGATTGGGCAGCTTGGCAGGCACCCATATAGTGACCTCATAGATTTTGGAGCTGGTGCAGGACCTGCAGAGAGAAATGGGCAGACAGAGTGACCATTTCTATCTCATACACCACTCCTCTGTTCTGTTCTGTGCTTTTTTTGGGCTCCAGTCATGTTCTGCAAACAGCATTTTCAATAATGCAAGCCGCAGAAGGGAAAACATTTGCCTTACATTGAAGCAATCAGAGGTCATTTGGGGAATCTTTTTTGATTAAAGGACCTTTTTACTTACATATCATATGTTACCTTTTAATATATATTTCTTGTAATAGGAACTAAAGTACATTCAGACAGCCTCAGAGTCCAAATATAATTGTGTGTTTTGATGAGTGTTGGTAACCTATGGCTTTTGAAATCTCCAGCATCCAGCAGAAAATCCATTAATCATTCCAACTTTGCAGTAACGACTTGGATTCCCATGTAAGCACAATATTGAATTGCTATCTCTATTGTGTGCTGGATATTGTTTGACCCCGCTTTTGTTGGGTTTGATTAGATTTGCTGTCCCTTGTGGCCAAAAGTGGAGTTTTGACCTTCTGTCTTTTTATGTCCATTGGCAACTAAGATTGTAGTGTATTAGAGTATGAGCCAATTTATGAGGTAGCATGAAGATAAATATGTTACTATTTGTGAACATATAATCCAAAATATTGGTGCTGTTTACCAAGACAGATTCAATTTTGTGAATTAAAGGGTTTTTTGGGGTTTTTTTTTTTTGGGCATTTACGAGGTTTAAAGGGGTTGTGTGTAGTATTTATTTTTCAAACTCTGTAAGTACCAGAACATTTACTCCGACCAAAACCACCAACAAATCAATGCTAAATAACCACAGACTGTATTATTCACTGAATAAAGTAGAAAGCTTATTGTTTACTCAGATCTGTTTTATGGTACTATCAAGTTTTCTTCTTCAAGCTAAAACTCAGGCACTTATTTTGGCCAAAATAACAGCATTTTATAACCGTCCCATGCTGCACGAGCTGATAGTTTACATTATAGCTCTGTTAGCTTAGCTCTGTTTTGAGACTGAAATCAGCTACAGTTAAACCACAAATCACTTATGTTTTCTGTACGGTTTGTGTTGTCAGTAGCTGCACTAAAGATCTGTTTGTCTGTCTTTACTTTCCAACATTAAAAAAAAAACAAAAACACAAACACTGCAAATAGCCCACTTAAAGAAACAGGCTTCTTTCACAGCACACATTTTGACTTATCAGGAAAGACACAGCTGTAACCAAAAGGATTAATGATGGCTTTGTAACCATTTCAGTGTCTCAGCAAGCCATGTCAGTGAGCCAGCAAACATAATAACAGGTTCCGGAAACTAAAAAATGTGATGCAGCCAGCATTATTGTTGTTAACTGCACTCGTAGTTTCCCTGATATGATGTGTCAAACTGCCTACTGTGATGAGGCTTTGTGACACATTTGATTGTGAAGTATTCTGTAAAGGAAACTTGAAGTGGAAGTACTTTATAACCCCCCCCTCCTCCTCCTGATACTGGGAAGGCATCCACAAAAGCCAGTTGACACATTTTTGACATGCTTAAACTGCTGTGGCGTCGGCATCGGTGTGCTGTGATAGGATTAATGCTACCAGGAAAACATCATTAAATGTAACACTAAACAGTGACATTAATTTGGATGGGTTGTTTGTGTTCACCTAGTAAATGCCCCCATTTTAATCCTCGATGTAATGTTGGATGCTGACTCCCCACTGCCCTACTCTAATGATATTTGGTTCAGAACACGGTAATGTTGGTAATGCTTACCTCATATTCCTGTGAAAACTTGAGGTTGTCATTTGCTTTCAAGCGCTCAAGATGATCTGCCAGGTCCATGACTGGGATTGGAGGGTGGTTAGCCATACCTGTCAATCAGATGAAGACAAAGGTCAGTCAACAGTCATGTAGGACAGTGCCACCCAAGCACAAGCCAACAGTGAATCATTAGATAAGCAGCATGTGTATTTAACAGGGGAGATGGAAGAGTGGATCTTGTTAGGCTAGTTTGTTCACTCAAAGCAGTGGCCATGCTCATAAAGAGAATATGGACACAGAAGCTAATGAGAAGTCATCGAGCACATTTGTCCCACTAGGACTCTCCCTATTGAGAGAGAGAAGAACGTTATTCACACAGAAAGCCGCAGTGAACGGTTAGCATGACAGAAAGACTCAGACGCAAACCAACATTCAAGAAAACCAACAGAAAACATCCAAAAATGTTAGGCCAGATGTTGACGTCTGCTTTGAGTGATGACATGTTTTCAGGCTGTCATTCCAAACTCCGCCTCCTGTGATGACATAGCATTTACACCAGATGGATTAGATGAGGATGGATATACAAGACTGCGCAGGAAGATGGAAAAAGAAGGGAATAAAAGCTTAAAACAAATCATGTCAAATGCATAATCGAGACCAACTAACTTGACAAATGGAGGTTACTGGGGTGACTGGGCGCACCTGAACCTGTGGAGGAAACGGCGGTGTAATTAAATACATTGCAGACGTCATAGCAATGTGATGACTATTTTCTTGACAAAGAGAAGATAGCAGTTGAAATGTGACAAGGGCTAGTTGCATGATTATGTGTTTTCTAAATGGAACATTCATTAGTAACACACACATGTCATGCTAGATGCTTGACTAGGCCATCATGCTTATCTCATGGAAATAAGAAAGCATACAAGGAGGGGATATTCAATGACACTGCAAACAAAACTGAGAACCATGGATACTACTGGACATTCATTTTAACCTCAAGATGCTGACATTGTAATACAAAATGTGTTTTTCATGTAGGTAAAATACTATAGACTGAACATGTTGAGCTGACATTATTGATTGTGCTTGATATATGGTTTTGTCATCAGCATATTCGACTTTGGATATAGGGGACACATTCCAGGGTTTCTGTGGACCATTTTGCAGTCTTTTTCTGCATTTTAAAGTGAAATTTTTTTCTTTTTTTTTAAGGAAAAAATGGGATTCATTACGTTATACATACAATATCAACATGGAACCAATATCTATTAATGTTACTGTGCTGAAACTGTATAGCAGAGCACACACTGTTAACTGTGTTTCAGTGGCATATGTGGGCCAAATGCAACTAAAATTAAAGTGGCAGTAAATTCATTTACGTTGGGGGACTTTTTCCTCACTCATACAGAGTGTCTAAGCACAAAGGCTGTATTGTACAGATCGTAAAGGCCTTTGAGGTGAGTGTCTTTTTTAAGATATTGTGCTATTTGGATAAAATTGAAATAAATTGAATTTAGTACTTGGAATGTGGTTTTTGCTCAGTTCTTATGCCACTGTTGACATGAAATAGGTCTGAAGAAGGAAACAAAAAAATCTTAAAGGAGTGATATTGTGGGGTTTTTTTCAATGGAATCATGCATTTTCAAACATTTCCCTGTGGTCTACATAAACTGTAAATGCTCTGCTTGGGTCTGAATTCTTCATTAATTCAACTCCACAGGTCCATCTTCAACACTATTTCTAAGTAATGACACCAGAAAGGTCGTTTGGAGCGCTGGCCCTTTGAGCCACTTCATGTCCCACCCCTCCAGGTTGTCGACTTTGCTGCTCTTTCCTATTCAAGCAACAACTGAACATTTTAGGTAATCAGCTCGAAGTTTGGACATATTTTCAGTTTTTACTACAACTGCTGCTGCTGCTGACAAACAGTTATGTCATACTAAGAGAAATGTTTGTCAAAAGTCTTGACCTTATATGTGCAAATGTCATGACAAAACTAGTTATAGATGTAACAAGTTAAGCGGGAATCAAAACAGATTGTAAAAATTCACACAATTGTTGCCAAAGTTAATATAAAGATAGCTTTGCAGCATCTGTTTGAACTATTAGTCTCCCCAAATACTCAAATAAATGAACCAAAGACTAATAAAAGTAGGTTTAGCTTAATATGACCCCTTTAAAAAGTCTTAAATATGGTAAAACCAGCAGAAACTATAGATTCAGATGTGTGGCGTTGCTACTAATGAGGTTGCCATCGCATATATGTGAAAGACATGACTTCATCTGTATCGGTCGTGTTCAAAAAGTTTTCCGGCTTTAAGAATTCATGTGGCATTTTGACACCACAGTTGGGTGACATATTCTCGCTAATATTGTGGTGAGGTTTCATTTTGGTTATTGGCACAAGTGGACATTAGCTAATGGAAGCAGGAACACGTTTTCCCACCCACTCTCACGTCTCGGCAAAAGAGTTTCTATTGCAGCCTGCTACTCAAAATCCATTTCCACCACTGGGGACAATGAAAGCACCATTTCCAACACGCCGTCACTCAAACATCAAGCATCCTTAAGAAGAAAATATCCATTGAGGTGTAAAGAGGTGAGAGAGGAGGGGAGAGAGGTGGTCTAATGTAATAGCGCCTCGAGACTTGAGAGAAAGTGGTCACATGGTAGGAAAAAAAAAAGCGTTTGGTCCTTTTGAGTAGTGAGAGAGCCAAGATACGAGCTCTCAGAAAGGCTGTTGGGAGGGGGAATGATGGCTTGAGTGGAGACTGAAATAGTGGGAGGATGGTTGAGATCATTCTGAGCCAAAAGGAAAAATATCCTTGTGCCAGGATGAAACAGCCAGTAATGGTCCCAACGTCATTGAAGAGCTTTCATAAATATGCATAATCTTTTTCAAAAATGAGCCTGCAGGGATAATTTATCCTCCTTTCATAGTAGCTGACCTGCAAAATATGGCTTTGATATCACTACATTATTGGCAGCTTTTGAGCACCTGTCCCAAAGCAGTCGGTGCCAGAGGAACTCAAACGGCAGTTAAGTGTGTATCTTTCGTCAGGGTGGGGGCAAAGATGCACGCCGCCTTTCCAGGTGATAAATGGACTGTGACTCGGGTTGTTTTCCCCAGGCGAGAACCAGCCACATGACTGAGCCAAAAGCATGACCACTGACCACCACTCACCTCCTCACTAAAGGTCAGAGCAAGTAAACACTGCAGTTTACAGCTTGTCACCGGCTTTTTTGTCGCTATCCATTGGGTCGCATACAGAACGGGACACGCAAGGCCTTTGACATGTTTTGTATTTTTCTCACTCTCCTACAAGTGCTGCCACCTGTAACTCAGAGCAGCGGGCCGCTATCTGAGCAAGACTGGACATTTCTTAGTAAGCGTGTCAAGTCCCGATGACCTGGATAACCCAGTTGTACTGAAAGATGACAGCTGCCATGAAACTGTCAAGTTCGCATTTCTGCCTCTTGATTTTTCCACTGCGAAGAGTCTCCGGGGAGGACACTGTCAGTGTTTTGACCCTCTGTGCCTTCTCTAAGCACCTGTCCAATGTCTACCTGCAAACTGCTCATTTGTTTAGTGCCACTCTCACTGCAGAGATAACAGAAACACTTTTGGGAGCCTCAATGTCAGCCGTGGTTGCAAATGAACAAACAATGGATGATTGAGGCTAAAAGTGAATTCATGTTGATTTGGAACACATTCTCCTCAAGCAAGGAATCAGTAGCGTTGGTATTCCATCTCAGAATGATGGATGTCATCAGCTTCATTTGGAAAACTTACCAGGGGTTTGGAAGTTGAGACGTCGAAGTTCAACGGGGTCGGTGGGATTATGCAACGGCATTTCCTTGCTGTTGGGGAGACTTCCTTTTCTCGCCTCAGATTCTGCCCTTTTCCTGTAAAACAAATTGTAGATCTTAATCATGACAGGTGATTTTATTTTGTTCAAAATCATACAAATCATGGCCTGGTTTCTGACTCGAAAAGATCTACATTGGACAGTATTGATTTCTGAAACCCAGTGATCAGTAAAGCTTGAGTTTTGATATTATTAATCTTAACGCTGTCCTAAAGAGAGCTTTTATTGGTACTTGGTGAAGTTTATTAAAATCGCTTTCATATAAATTGTCTAGGCTCAATTTTTAACTTTATAAATTGAAATAATGCACCCTGTTACAGTGTTTACTTATCCAATTTCTATTATTTCTCTGATAATCTATCCCAGCCAAGAAAACATATGTATTGTAACTGAGATATTCCTAACAGGATCAATTTTAAATCAAATCATGTTACATCTCGAATCTAATTGAATTGGGACTTTGTGAATTGGAAGTGAATCAATTCAGGAAGTCTGTGGCAATGCTCAGCCCTCCAACAAATTGCTTGGAAGTCTTACAAATACTGTAGGAACTGGGAAGAAAAGTGGCAACACTGCATTCTTTATGTAAGGCCACAGGGGGTGGACAAAATAACATTAGAGTGTAATGCAATCCAGTACAATAGCTTGAGAGAGATAACTTTACCACATTGGAACTGAACTAGATTTTATAAAAATGTCCCTGTTGCCTTACTTACTACTGTCACTTTTATTTTTGGTTTTATTTCTCTGTCTTTTCTAAGTGTTAGATATTCATGACATCATGTTCAAGGCCTCTCCTTTTACATATTACCAGCTTATCTCCAGCGACACCTGATGACTTATGAATTAAACTGTATTGAAAGTAATAAAGGCTGTGCATACATTGGTGAGAAATTGTACACAACTGATTAGACCACTGGAGGTCATATTTGTGATGTGCTATATGTAAAATAGGTAACATATAGGCTGGAAATGTTGAAGCCCCCATGAAACAGCTGGTGGAGTGCTATTTGCTTTTGCATATTTATGCATTTCCTGTAAGTATAGCAATCTAGGGAGGCTGCACCCCTTCCGGAAAAGCCCAGACTGCTGATTGGTGAGTTTCCTCTAATGAACAACCACCCATAACTGGACGCTCTGCAGGGGATTTAAAAGGCTAAGAATGGGAAAAGGATCAGTCATTTTCAGGAAATGATGAACCCCTAAAAACCATTGCCAATAGCTTTTAGAAGGACTGGCCGTATAGTGAAATATAGGGACATACGGTGCAAGACACATTAAAGGACAAGAATGAAAACCCCAAATCTGATTTCACTGGGCCTTCAACAATGTGAATACTCTGCCAATTGATAGCTTCTGTTAAAACAAAGTAGTATAACTGATATAAATAATATCCAGCAGGCTTAAAATGTCTTACTACTGATAAAATACAGTATGTACTATCGAGGGACAAAGGGTGGGTAGGTTTCCTCTTTCCTTTCTTACTCTTACCTGTCTGGTTTGCTGCTCCATTGGTCAGCAAGGAAAGAAATATCGACACAACATTAGGTGGTAAGACCTTTGGCTTTAAATAATGGACACTTTTTCTCGGGAATAGGTGAATGACTTGACTGCACAAGAGAAAAACGATACCAATCACATCTCAGTTTTGTTTTGCGTGCGAGATTAGTAATGCTTCACTTCAGAGATTATGCTCAATTATGCAGCCTTGGGGCTCTTTGTTTCAAATACTATAGTTTCCCAGGTGCATCCAAGATTTGTACATTGTATCTCTGCTATTCCAAGCAGTTTCAGCTGATTGCTTCTTGTTCAAGCATAAAAGTCATCTCTTGACTCTTAATTGCTGTGTGTGTGTGCATTTTTCTGCAAAAAAAACAAAACAAAAACCCTACAATGCAAGCAATTTGGTTTTATAAATACAGCAATATTTCAGAGTATTAATGAATAAATATGCAAATTAGGCATATAAGATATTATGTACTTCATCTTGGATGCAAATAATTAGCAGAGCATGTGTCCTGAAACATGGCATGAATTATTCCTTAACGCTGATTTACATTTCTGTCTGATGAAGATGCACAGTCCTATTCCATGCCTGAGCATAACATGGTTGTTGCCCTTTGTTTTGCACAAGAGGAGCGTTCTGTCACATAAAAATTGATCTTGACAAGACAAATATATCCTGGTTATGCACTGAATGTTTCGTAACGTGCCAGTGACACAGGCTTGGTAATCGATGTGTAAATCTGTCCAGAACAAATGGAAACGCTGCGAAGCCAGCACGCACAGTATCTGTTCACATTAAAGTCACCTTTGCATTATCCAAACCAAAGCCAAGGACAATTAAGTGGGAAGAGGAAACTAGACTAAAGCTGGAGGTTTAAACCCCTTGTATCACTTTAAGTATTATTATTTTTTTGATCATATGTACTGATCATATCTTGTGCTGACACTTCGCTTACTAATCTTACCCTCCCCAAAGGACTTATTAAGGAGTTCAGTGAAATTCTGCTGAGAACCGAACATTTGATTGAATGAACCCTGCAGATAATTTGCCTCATGCAGAGGTGAGTGCAGAAAGAGCCAGCAAAGGACAGGAAAAATCAGTGTGTATCCTCGAAAAGACAGGCCAGAAAAAGGTCAAAACCGGGATCAAATCTGGGCTCCCTTGTGGAATGAAGAGTAGTAAAATGGGAGGAAGGGGGTGGGGGGTAGCTGGGA
This sequence comes from Ostorhinchus rueppellii, assembly GCA_030068375.1. Lineage (NCBI taxonomy): Eukaryota > Metazoa > Chordata > Actinopteri > Kurtiformes > Apogonidae > Ostorhinchus > Ostorhinchus rueppellii. The sequence continues at coordinate 16,068,315 of JAQQZY010000011.1, forward strand.
TGCTTGCCCAAGCTCTAGGGCCTCTCTAAAGCTGTACGCACATGTGGTGACATGCAGCGGATAGTCAAAGCCATCCTCTCCTACGCTTGACTGATGAGCAGTGACAACACAAGGTCTACCTACCACTAAGGGTTTCAGACCAGAAACACTGTGTTGAGTTGGTGTGAAAGTGCAATACCGCGCAGTCTTTTCCACAGATTTACTGTACATGTGTTTGTGAGTACAAGGGATAGATGGATGTGTTATTAACTTTCAGTCAACGCACATGTTTGTGAAGTCATTTGAAGTCTTGACAGTTTGGTTCGCCCTGTGTTTGGATGTATTTATCCAAGATTCATGAGTGTGTGTGCACTACTGAGAACATGGGTCATGGATACTGTGAAGATCAATGCGCCTCAGGCTTGAAGTCAAAATCTCGCTTTAGTTCTGCATTCAGATATGTACAGGGTAGTGTGTTGACTTCATAAATGTTTAATATTAAATTGCTGAACATGGATGTTGAATATTCATACACGGAATGCTACATGTATAAATGATAATGTTTATAGAGTTTATGACGTGCACTCAGTATCACATCTACATTATTTATGTTGTTAGTTGTCATATTTTGAAGCATGTTTAGAAATGATGGGCAAAGTCCTCATTGCAGTTTCTCACCTCTTGTAGAGGAGGATGGCAATCACGATGCATATGATGAAAACGACGGCGAGTACAGGGCCCACCACCCAGATGAGACCCTCCTCCTCATCGATGATTGGTTGGGGGTCAATGTCGGCAGACACAACCGGGTCAGAGTAGGGGCTGGTGGCATACATAATCTGAGACAGGGAAAAACAAATAATCAATATTACATATCCTAAGAGTGCTCATGATATGTCACAGTCTATTTGTGCATATTAGATTTCATCCTGTTCCTCATGTTATGAAGGTTCTCTCAGATCCACAGGTAATACACACAAGTATGGACACAGAATTTGCACCTATCAAATATATGTATATAAAAGTGAAAACATACATACCAACTATATGTAAAATTGGTAGAATTTTCATATATTGACTGGGATAGATATGTAAAGAACTTTCTGAAGTTAAATAATTAAGCCAATTTACTCCACCTACACATGAATACACGAATGACCAATCAAGGAATGGATGCCGTTCAATTCACACTTGAAACCCTTTTTCAGAATTCCTTAACATATGCAGCCATATGTTCCATGAACTGTCTTTTAAGCAGTCGTTGACTTGTAAAAAATCTAACTTCACTCTGATTACGATTATAAATAGTCGACTATGTTTTTTTATGCACATCCTTATTAATGACATCTATGTGTAGGACATTATAATATATATAAACAGTCGAGGTGTGATTTTGATACTCTTTGCTTTGAATTGCATGATTTCATTTCCAGTGCTCACCTTGAGTTATATCAATGCAGACGATGCGTCTTGTAACCAGATGTATTTGGAGCAAAATATTAAAGCACTGCTTTAAAGCTCCAGTTAATTTACTCCGACTAACAAGAATCTGAGAGAGCACACCCGACAATACAAATTAAAAACCAATTCAAAGTTTTGCTGTGTAATTCTTGCTAAGCTGTAGATGGACTAATCAAATTTATCTTTAATATCTCCCATATACAGAAGTCCTGATTGAAGTATTTCACATTCTCTGAAAAGATAAAAAAGGTCTTTTGGGAAGAAAATTCCGTATATGCTTCAGTGGGCAAATTAGAGATCTCTCGCTGTCCGTCATTATCGTTCTTGCTCTACCTGAACTCGGGGTTACTGTGTGAGGCAGCACTTTGGACCCTGCAGCTCATCAAATCCATCATCTCGCCTGCAGCTGCCTAATCACGGGGCTTTCTGGTTCTGTGGTCCACACTGGACACTTACACACATACACACTAGCTGCAGCAGCGGAGATAAGGCAGACTGCACGTAGGACGCAATTAAACAGAAGCCCTGTTATCAAGGTATTCCTGCGATCAGCCAAGGTCCTAAGGGGTTTCTCTCCCTAAAGCGGTAAGGGTCAGCTTCTTGGGCCAACTGCAGCTTAGAGTTTTTGAATCAAAGCTGAAAGTAACACAACTGACCAGAAGTAAAATCCCTGCCCCTCCGCCAAACTGGACTGGATTCTTCCCTCTTTATTAAGATCAGTTTACAACGCAAACAACATGATATTGCTACCAGTGGATCACCCAGAGTGATCCACATGCATACATGTAAGATCATAGTGGATTGACATAGAAAACTTACATTGTCAGACATCTCTAAAACAGCAAGCACAAAGAAGATGTATTCCTGGCCATTCTGGAGCTGTTTGTTCTCAAAGTCGCCATATATCTTGCCGTCTCCTAAGGTGAAGTCTTTGGGTAGGTTTGTGAAGTAGGCAGCGATGTAGGCTTTGGGTTCTGTCTGCCTGGCGAACCGAAGGCCCCGGCTCGTTCGGTTAATCTCCTTCAGAAGCTGTAGTGAAGAGCAAGAAGCGCGTGGTTGATATCACATCGAGACATGTTCCGTCGCACACATGAAAACTCATCTCCGCAAACTGAATCCGTCTAGATTTTTCCTCCTGATTACTCAGCTGAAAATGCTGATTGCAAAAAGACAGCGCATTACAGAAAGATCAATGACTTATTTCATCTGTTTTTGGACTACAAAAGACACTGATTAAAAGATTGTGTGGATTTCCAGCACATAAAACAGTTGAGGATTATCCAGCAGCATCAAACAAGGGAAAATAGACGGAATTCATTCAAAACCTTCAGAGCTCCATCATCTTTTTTTCTCCATGACACAATCAGAAACATTGATTACGCCAAATAAATATGATCTAATCATTTGTATTTGTCTTGCGTCTGTATCCAATTAACAGTGTTCAGCTGCTATGTAGGATCTGATAAATGTCTTCCTGTCGAAATTAAAATTCTGGTAAGCTATCGACACGGAACATGAAATGGTTTTGTTTGAAAATTATTTTAATTTGAGAATAACAACTATGTGGATGAAGTTAAAATCAGGAATAGTTGGAGAAACACCAACAAAAATGAGTAAGCCAATGCTTTTTGTAGGAATCAACAGTACAGACTATTGTCCCGTTGAAGATTCCCCAACCTTAAAGAATATAACAGTGAACCATAAT
>JAQQZY010000011.1:16071559-16109415 GCA_030068375.1 Ostorhinchus rueppellii
TATATATATTTTTTTTTTTTTAATAATTTTTTTTTTCCCAGTATGGCTAAACTTCCCCTATCAAGTGAATGCACTGTGTCAGAGATATGTGGTGTTATTGACTAATTAATGCCACCGCCAAAATATCGTTTCTGCTCCCCCAACCAGTAACAATAATAAAGCCAACAGGCTGAAAGAAACACATCAAGTGTGCCCTTCATCCAAGTCTGTATCATCACACTTTAAACTCCCAGTACAAAGTGTGGATCATAATTATGCTCATCAAGCCTTGCTAGTTATTTGGAGCCTGATTTCATATCTTTGACTTCTGTGCACGAATCGGTGCGTGCGTGCCGTGTGCGGCTGTCATTCACAATAGAGTGTGTATGTGTGTGTTCTTGTGTGTGCTCTGTTTTGGCTGCGGGGCTGTTGGTGCTGCCCGATAATGTCTTCAATCATCTCTCCTGTCAACACGGCTAAATCTGGCTGCCCTTGGGAAAAGTTGTGAAAAGGTGAGTGCCAATATTGACAAACAAATAAATTCTGACAGTGGGGCGACTTTTGGGCAATCGGTCAAGGCTACAGACACGGGCCGGTGGGCATAAGCTGTAAAGCCAATGGCAGATGAGACGTGGGGTACTTTCTTTTACCCCCCAATAGAAGTCTAATGTTTTGTGGGAAATAAATACTTGAAATCTCAATATCAAAAGACGTCAGAAGAATTTGATTCATGACCCAAAGACCTTCTAACAGTAATAACCTGAAGGGAATAACCTTTAACAACTTTCCGTTTTAAACAAAGCTACGACAGAGACTGTAGCATCTGCAGCACCGAAAGTGTAGAGAAAGAAAAAATATTAGATATCAGTGCTTGGCCCCGCATCTGAACGAACACTTGAAATGTAATCGCAGCTTACAGTCTATGGCGATGAAAGCTTTCATTTGCTTACGCATTTAATCATGCATGCGATGCACAGAAGCTCCTGAATTATCTCAGCTGACTAAATATAAAACTTGTCAAGTGTTTTGTGCATACACAGTAGCCTAGCTTTGCCTGGAATGAGAAAAGACAGGAAGTCCTGATGCAGCTCTTCAGGTAATTACCACAGACACAAAGAGGAGGAGGAGGTGGGGATGGGGGTTGAGTTTGCAGTGCACTTGATGGCTACTTCATGTTCTCATTTCCATATGAACAGTGCTCTCTCTGCTATTTGCGTCAATCAGTGCGCCTCATCTCCAGTTCTTCCTGGCCTCTTACATGCTTCAATTTTTTTTCAACAATTTTGAGAAAAGAAATGTGTGCTATGTGCACACAGTTATGGAATACTGGTTTTCAAAGAATCTGGGTACAATTAATCCTTACAATAATAGCATAATGGATAAATAATGAGACCTTTACACTTTTCTCGTTATCTGAGTCAGAGTTTCTACCTACCTCCTCCAAGTTCATCTCATCAGGATTGTCCCAGGGTTTGAAAAACTTGCCAGTGCGGTGCTTTTTCAGAGGTACCACCACAACATAATAACCCCTGGAACATAAAAGTGCTGTGTATAATCATCCAGTATTGGTCAGTTTTCCTTTAACGACAATATTGAGTAATTCTATTAGCAGGTCAGTACACGGAGACAAAACCCCATAAGACAGCAAGATGAGATACAGCAATGTCCAGTGCTGACCATGTGTCTTTACATTACAGCTGGTAGTCTGCTTCCGAGATACAGACACATAATCATGCCATTAGCAAGTTAAGCAAATCTTTCTCACTTGACTGGTGTTACTTTCCTCTGTTTTCTATTTAATTTAAGCCTGTTCATAGAAGTCAGGCAATGTGTTTGCACCTCACTGAGCCCCCCCGTGGGCTAATTAGGAGACCTCTGTGAACACGGAAAAGATAGAGAATTAGAGGGATTTTCAGCCCTTCATCAGGGTGGCAAGAGAGATAAAGGCCCCTGCCAGAGTTTTCTGGGCTTCCTGATTGGGCACTGCACTAGCTAACGTTAGCCAGGAAGGCACTGTGGCAGGCTAATGAAAAACTAATTAGCTTAAGCTCTGGCATGGGAGACAGTGGGCCAAGCACATCCAGCAGGATCAAAAAAACCCCAAGATGGGTTTGAAGCATCAGTTTACAATCGGATGTGCTCCTTGGCCTTCTGACAACTCTGGGCTTTGTTTAAATACTATAAGGGACTCTATCAAGCTTAGAGAAGTTCACATGAAACAGACAAGCAGCTTTCATGTGTAATTACTGAGGTGAAAAGGATATTACACTGAAATATAGGAAAGAATATCAATGACTGCTATGAAATAAAAAAAAAGCCATCTTTTAACTTCACTTGTTTATTCACCACATAAATACATTGGTGAGAAAAGGATTCTAGGAAGTAGTTGTTCTGTGTGTAGATGAGCAATGGCAGAAAAAGTTTTCTGTTGGGATGGCTTACTACTCACCTTACTCTCTCAGATGTTTGTACTGTTGGTAGCTCCACCGTCACCATACCGTCAGAGTTGGTTTTGCCAATCAAATAGGGTTTTGTACGGAGTATGTCTGGGGCTGTCATGGTGGAAACGCGATGCTGCAGACCTCCAGCACTGTTGCCACGGTTAGTCAGGAGAAAAGAGTACTGCGTCTCAGGTTGAAGACCCGTAATTAACTTCTGCGTTAACTTCCCGTCGACTTCCACGCTCTGGCCATTGTCGTAGAGGATCTGCACATGAATAATTTGATGTTTGATGTAGACACTGAAGCCTGTACATGCTGTTTGTTTGACTGTCTGGTAGGTGTGGGTGGCTACTGCAAGTCATTATCACATATTGTATTTAACTGGACAATGCTCACTGTGAATGGTTGAGCCGGATTGTAGGTGTCTGGGATTTCCCAAGTCAGCAACACTGACGTCTTCATGGCAGCTTTCACGTGAAAATTTTTTGCAAACACTGCTAAAAGAAAGGGGGAAGCAGCTGATTTAGACACAAAACATCCTCAATCTCCCATCACTGGTCCAACAGCAGTGCTTACCTGGGAATGCCTCCTTCAAAACCATGCTGAAATCAGTACTACACTGAACTCAGCACTGTCCTCTTACCTTCTTACCAACACCATCTCTTAACTTAAATGACTGACCTTTGCTTGACTGACAAGACACATAGAGACGTACATACTTACTCTGTATAACTCATTTAAATAAAACATATGTTAGGCAGACTAAGGGCGGGCCAATATGTTAGAATGTCCTGTGATGGATTCCGTACTTTGTCAACTTCTGCCATTTGAAGCTTTCAGGGGAAAGTGATTGTTGTAGAAAGGGTTTTATACTAACAAAGGTTCAGGGACTGGTCCTACCTTGATCCAAAGGCTGTGTCCTGAATTGGACACTTGGGCTATATGGGCCAGAGCCCTTGCTGGTGAAGGCACACATTTTAATATCATAAGTGGTATCTGCCTTAAGGCCATCCAAGATGACTGTTGATTCAGGGGCAGTGATGAAGAGCTCCGAGGGACTGCGTGGGCTGTTGATGTCCTTATATTGCAGAGCGTATTTCACTATCTGTCCGTTTCGCTCTGCCAGTAAAACAGGTTGCCAGCTAACCTGAATGGTGGAAGTGGTGGCACCCTCTGCTGTAATGCTCTGAGGGTAGCCACTTGGGACATCCTCATTTGTGGTGACTTCTTTGACTGTCTCTTCACCAAAGCCCACCTTGTTCCGCGCTGAAAGGCGGAAGGTGTATGAGGCGCCTTTATGGATCTCTTTGGTTGTGTAGTGGTTCTCTCGCTCAGGGAACTCGATGACAGTCAGAGGATCGACATCTTTACGGCCAAAACGAAGGCGATAGCCTTGCAGGGGTCCGTGGGTTAATGCAGGGGGATGCCACTGAAGGAGAGCTGTGCCCATGTTGGTTGTACTGACCATTAGTCTTGGTTTTTCTGGAACTAAGACAACACCAATGGAGAAATAAAATGTTAAAAATAATGATTCATGTATTCAAACTGAATATTATTATAAGAGATCATCCACCACATAACATTCAGCTTATTTTTTTTTTTACTGCAAATAATATAAACGTATATTTAGAACTAATTCCTGAAGAACTTTGAAATGTTTTACTACTATCAAAATATTCAGTAATAGTTTGACAATGAAACAGAATACTGGGTCCAGTAATTGCCCATATCAATTATCATACAACCATATTCTACACCATCAGACTGTTGACTTTGTAAGCATAATTTTCAGAAAGTCACTTAAGGAGCCTTAAACAGCATATAGATGTTAGTGTCAAGAGTTCTTTTAGCAGTTATTGATTCTATTACCTGCGCCAGTGGTGGTGACCAGTTTGGGTTTGCTGCGTGCACCATCACCCTTTGTCGTATAGGCTGCTACTGTCACTGAATATGTGGTTTCAGCCTGCAGCTCTGTGATGATCATTTCCTGTGAAGAAGCATGACTTAAGTTGCAGGACATTTGCAGACTTGTAAAAATCGACAATGGAAAAACGGAAAGATAAAAAGTAGATGAGTGACACTGGCATCACAATGGACAGAACAGAAATGTTTTCAATGCATAGTTAAAGCTGAGGCATGCTTCAGTGAATGAGGATAGTCCTGATGGAGCTTAGATTAATACACTTGGCAAAGAGTATCTTTTTCTCCTGAAACAAAACGATTTTGTCGGTTAACACGAATAGAATTCAAGCCTTTTTAAGGTCAACCTCTGCTAGAGTTTAACAAGTCCAGATGTCAAGAGTTTCATCTCGCTTCTTAATGTACACATCTTAAAGAAAAAACAGCAGGAAACAGGATGTCTATTGCTTAAAAACTAGTCTCTAATCTGAATGTACGAAAGACACATGCCATTCATGCAAGGGATGACAGGAAGATTGTGGTCAAGTCAAATTTAACTACTCACATGTTCAGTTGAATCATCATATTCCGTCTGATTATGATATAGGAATATGGAAAGAAAAGAGAAAAGAAATGATGCCATGTACAGATACTGGTCAGAAAATAGCAGCACAGTTTTCAAACCAAAGTGAATTTGTTTCTCAAAAACAAATTACAAGCAGAAATAGACAAATGTATACTTGTAGCTTGTGCATCACCCATTTAAACTGTGATTAGTGAGTCAATAATATCTACATTTCACTTCCTAAAAGAAGCTTTTGTTTTCACTTGAATTCTAAGGGTTTGTCCTCGTACAAGTAAGAGTCAGTGAGTGAAAAAGCATTGCTTTGTGTTTGAGAGTTGGGGTGGCTGACTGAGGAAGGTGTTGTACCTGGGCATCATCAATCAGGATGTCCTTGATGACTGGCTGTCCTGTGGGCTCCCCATTAACCATCCTGACATAGTGCACCTGGTACCCTCGGATCTGACCGTGCTGCTTGGTGGGTGTCGGTGAACGCCAGATCACTTTAATTGATGAGGAGTTGACAGCCTCCACCTCAACTTTACGAGGTGGCCCGCTAGGAACTGGAGGAACACCATGGGATAGAAGAATAAAGGTCAAAATTATAGAGAACCCCTTCTTTGTAAATTTTGCCCAACGCCGTGGCGCAAAATGCTGCAGTGACCAAAAAAATCACAAAATTGCAGCAAACTGCAACAAGCACTGCATCACATCAATATTTCAACAATGGTAAGGGGAAAAAAACAACAGCAAAAACAGGTCTGACAACTGACCTAATCTTGAAACATTAAAAATGGGTAGAGTGGATTTTAAAAACATGGAATAAAAATGTGTTTTGCCAAAATAGAAAAGTGGAGCCAAAGGGGGGGCTTCAAGTGTTGGAAATGCTTGAAGCACAACAAGATTTTTGGCTATGGAGCAAGGAAAAAAATGAATAAAAAATGATTTTTATCACATGAGCGGAAAAATTTAAAAAATGGCCTTCAAAAAAAAAAAAAAAAAAAAAAAAAAATCCTTCCACCTTTTGTTTTATTCCCACTGTCCAGAACTTGTCATTTTGGCAAGTTCCTAAAAAAACCAAAAACCAAAAAGTCAGTTCTATAAAAATGCTGCCATTGAAAAACACTGCAGTCAATATGATAGACAGTTGGGACTGGAAGTTGGAGGCCTGCAGGTGAAAATGCCATACCATATGTTGAAATTGAGCAGCGAAGGGGCAGGGGTGGGGAAGCCAAAAAAAGTGCTTTCACACAGTTTGAGTAAAAAAAGGCAGAGTCCAAAATGTGGCTAAAAGTATCAAATGGCGAAAGTCATATTAGAAGCAGGCAGTGGGGGAGAGAAAAGAAGAGGGGGGTTGTAGACAGAGGCGAGGCTGTTAGTATTTGACGGGAAAGGTTAAAAGGGTAGACTGGATTTTGCAGCTGGGGGCTTTGTTTGAGCGAACACATACCATCCTCCTCTGTGCGGACGAGCTGCGGCAGGCTTTCCGGTCCTGCTCCAACATCTGTATGAGCAGTGACCGTCACGCGGTATTCTGTCCATTTTTCCAAGTTTTCCAAAAGGTACTGGGTGCTTTCCGGAGGGATGTCGGAGATTTGATGCGCAGTCGTGTCCTCCCCTTCAGTTGCGACGTATTGAATGGTGTATTTCGTTATGATCCCGTTTTGTAATTTCACTGGGGGTGGCCGCCAACTTACCAGGATGTTGGTGGAGCTGGGGCTATTGCACATGACTTCCTGAGGTGGGCCGGAGGGCTCTGGTTGGTGGGTTGAATATAGACCAGGTGCAGTATTTTTTATTTTTTTTTGTTCCAGGGCAGTCATGAAGTGTTTTTTAATTATCATTTTGAAGAAGTTTCAGGTTTGGTTTTGATAGGGGTGATGATGGTGGAATTGACCGAACAGGAAAAAAAGAAGAGGAAATCAAAATGACAAAATGAGGACAAAGCACAAGGACTTATGAGGATAAATAAAGTGTAACTTAAAACAATGGAAAATAACCAATCAAGATGAAACAAAAGGCTCTTAGACCAACATAAAATGTGCACATTGATGATGAATGGAAGGTGTTGATCAGAAAAGGGACAGCTTTACGATATTTAACCTACCTTAGCCATGAAAATAAACAATACAAACAAAGGGAAACAAAAAAAATCATATGTCCTAAAATTTTCTGGATGTTAAAATTCTGTAACTCTGATAAATAAAAAAACAAAAAGGCAAAATGAAAGCCTAAGTGTTATTGAAAGTACTTTGTAAAATATAAATCATTCCAAAGGAAATTAAGTGATAAGACAAATTTGGCAAGCAGTTACCATCAATCCAAAAACATAAAGGTTGATGCTTTAACTAGTTTAAAGTAGAAATTTGTCACCAACCTTTCCGAAGCCTGTTGGTTTGTGGTAAAAGCCTGATTGTACAACAGAGAACTTCCCAAGGAGACATGACTGATTTATTAGATTCTGATAACATTGGCATGCACTTTGGAATAAAGTTCATCATTTACCTCTGGACATACATCGGGGCAGAGTTAGAACTCGTGAACTTTCACATACCTACCTGATCTCTGCCCTTGTCTTTCAGAGACCTCAGATTTACATTGCACACCACAATACGGTGATTTCCACTGGAGGGGATTTCTCTCACAGTTAATCCAATCCAATTCAATGTCCTTCCTTTAATATCTAATAAGCATCTGAATTCAAATTTGTAGTTTTGTCCTGCATCATAAATCGGAGGTCTTTTGGGGGAAATTGTCCCTAACTACAGAGACAATACTTCCTTTGAGCTTTCTATGATGATGCCAGTCCTCTACTTTCCTCATTGTAATTTAGGCTGAGCATCAACGTCAGCACTGATTCCTTAGGAAAATGGATGAAAACCCTTTGAAGTCATAGAAAGCTCAGACTCAAATATTCTTTATTTTTATTGTTTTTGGCCGACATGCAATGTCAAGAGACAAGGGTTTCTATAGGCTGGCCATGCCCTTTTACTTCAGTGGGGCGAGGCAGATATGTGTGTCGCATAAATAATTCAAAGCTCCATCATTCATTTCAGTCCAAACTGTTTTTCCCAAGAAAAGTAGCGAGGGGAAGTTTCTGTAACCTTGTCTCCTGACTTCACAGGAAAGCCTGTGTACGCTGTCCATGCAACCTTTTCAAAGTGAATACTGCATGGTCACGTAGACTTCAAAACACTTATTTACTAGTTCAGATGTTTACATCTTGACTATTTTCAAATGCATCAACTCTTTAAAGGAAAAAAAAATCTTATTCTGTTTATCTGTGCTTAGGACCTTGTTGACATTTTTGTCACTTCAGATTTTGCAGCACATGTGAGAAAAAAAAAATCAGAATGCATTTGAAAATATGTTCCCTTCCAAACACTTTAAAACTCTGTCAGATAAGGAAGAAGACCTACGTGTCTGTGGAGTTTCTGCAGAGATCTCATTGGTGTAAGCTCCAACCCCATGTTTACTGCGAGCAGCCAGCCGGAAAGTATAAGTAGTGAAGGGCTTCAAGTCCTTCAGTAGGTATGTTGTGGTTGGCTCAAAGCTGATACGTTTCTGTGCAGGAAGTTTCACATTGTCAGTCTTTTTGGTTAAAAAAAAAAACAACAACTCATGAATGAAAATAAGCTGCTTTATATGTTTTATAATACAAATAATGAAGGTCATATATATTATGGGCTTGGGGTGTAACGGTACAGAAACATTTCCGTTCAGTACGGTTTTAGTCCAGGGGTCTTTGGTTCGATACATTTTTGATCATTTTCAGTACAGTGAAGGAGACCTGTGTGTGTGTGTGTGTCGGGGGGTATGGGGCGGCACTCCATAACTACCTGTGGGACACGGGACATCTCTACAAAATATTATTCAGTCATTTGTGCATTAACAGGCATCCCACATGTTATGTTTTTTTCTCTTTTTGAATGTTCAGTGTTCATTTATGGCAAAAACTGTAATTTACGGAGTGTTTTTGAATGCCTCACAGTATTCCTTGAGGTGCTGAATGGATATAGAGGAAAACCTGGACATGGGTTCTGCTTGTATCCATGCTGCTTCCCAAGCGTTTGTGTTCTTCACATGGGCTACATGTATTCATTCAGTACATCTCCATAGTGTATGGAAGGTTCGGTATGAATCAATGCAACGTTACACCCCTACTGTGGACGAGATATAGGAATGAAGTGAGATCGTAAATGCATGTGTTTTATTTTACATGTCCAGAATGCATAATTACCGATATAGTTTCAGGATTTTTTACTTGGTGTTTGCAAAATTGGCGAATGTCAGACAATAATTACCTCCTCTTTGTCGTCCCTCTTCTTGTACATAAGTTCATATCCTGTGATTTGATTTTCCTGTCCAGTCTGCGCCGGTGCAACCCATGAAAGTAAAATACTTGTTTCTGATTTGGCTTCTCCTTTGAACTCAGTTGGTTGGGAGGGAACTGGAATTGGAATGAGGATATGAATTCATTACTCTCTACATCTTGCAGTATTCATTATCATTAAAGCCAAAGACAGATGCCACTTTGTGCTCAGAATTACTGCTACCCGAGCCACATTGTTTTTCTGGAGTTCCAGCCTTTTTTTTTTTTTTTTTTTTTTTAACCAAGAAACATACAGCCGTTGCTTGAAGTTAACTTCTCTTATTTTAAACTTTTTCTCCCCCCACTTGGCCAGATCAAGTGTTTGTTGACAGCCTGATGTTTGGATGTTTACAGCTCCAGATAACAACTGCAGCCCACTAATGAGGAGCAGTGATGGATGAAATATGGCAGAAAACATGTTTGTAGTTTCTGCAACCAGTACATCAGTTTTAATTTTCTGCACTGTATGGCTTTACATATACCGTCATATCATACCATAACATCAGTGAAACAACAGCTCTACTGCTTTAACAGGCGGCAAATGATTGACTGTTGTTTGAAGTGTGTTAAGAGGACACCACTATTAACTCTGCATTCCCATAATTCACTGTCTTTGTTGTTTTACAAACATAATAACCAATGAAAGGACATTTACTACTGAAAAACAAGTGAGAGGCACATTCCAAGTCGAGGTACCTCTTACACTTAGAGGATTTACAGTCAGTTTAAGGTTGATAAAGGTGTAATCTTGATATTTAAAGTTCTGTTCCTCCCATTTTCAAGCTTGTCAAGTAAACAATAGGTTCAACAATGATGCAACTGATTTATTAGTTGTCCTCTAGTTTAATTTAATCACCATCTTTGGCCAACATGTGATTGAATTCGATTTTGTTATTCCAATTGGTCATTCGACTTTTTTTTTTTTTTTTTTTTTTCCTTTGAGGTTAAAACACACATTTTCAGATATCAGCTTCTGAAATCTTTGCCAGTGAAGTTGAGATCTTTGGCTTGGTTTTTAAACACAACATTAGAGTGCAACATCATAGGCCTGGGAAAAGACTCCCTGTTTTTTACTGTCTTCTCATATTTTTTTTTAGATCAAATAACTGCTTAATTAATTGAATAATAAATAATATAAAATAGTCATTAGTTGCCTCGGCCATATCATAACCAAAGCTGTCAATATAGTATGTGATTAAAGTAAAATGTTTTTATATACCAGAGCCAATGGAAAAAGCCACAAACCTCTATAAAGAACTGCTAATGCTGGAAGATGAAACAATATGACTAAACAAGTGGTTCCAGGCACAGCAAACCCCGCCCCTCGCATGTATTATAGCTTTTTTTGGCATCGATCCAGCTGATGTCATGCTGTATGTCAGCATGTCAGCATTACCTGCTGATGTCAGCATATCAGTTGCCTCTATATATGTGCCAAGTTTGAAGTAAATTGAAACAAAATTAATGTTGTTATAGACATTTGAAATTAAAGTAAAAAGTAAATGGGAGGGGAAAAAAGATTAAAAAACTAATAAAAAATGTGAACTTTGACCTCCTTTTCTTGAAATGTAATGACATCTATTCTGGGTCACTGGCAATCTTTAAACCCAATTTGGTGTGAATTTAACTTAGTTTTGCTGCTACAGACATTTGAAATTTTCTCCATTATAAGTAAATGGGACAAGGAAAAAAAGAAATATTAAAAAAATGTATTGAACAATCCAAACTTTGACCAACTGTTCCCAAAATGTAATCAGATCTATTTTGGGTCACTGGAAATCTATAACCCCAATTTGGTTTGAATTCAGCTAATAGTTTTGCTCCTAAAGTGTTAACAAACAAAGAAACAAACCAGAAAGAGGGGCGGGTCATAAAAATGTCATGTGATATATTTTGGTCCCTCTGTCCAGCCCCAGTTGCAGTAACATGAACCTTAAATGTGAGACCTTGCTGTTGGTATTTGGAGTCCTGCTCACCTCCAGTCTTTGCAATGATCTGAAGATCTGGTGAGAGCGGTCCATCACCCACTGAGGTGTAGGCCAGGACTTTGATGTAGTAGGTCTTGTTGGGGATAAGGCCCTGGATGGTGACAAAGTTGGACCCCCGAACAATCTGCTTCTCCCACAGATTGACGTGCTGCGTGGAATCCATGGTGTAATACACACGGTAACCCATAATCTGCCCGTTGGCCTCCTCCGGCTCGTCCCAGTGGATGACAGCTGTGGTGGTGCTCAGCATGTGACCTCTGACCTGCCTCGGTGCCGTGCTGGGGGCCTGCTCAGCTGTTTTGGCCTCGATGATCTCGCTGGGTGGGCCCCGGCCGATGTTGTTGACCGCCACCACCCTGAACTCGTAGTCGGAGTACGGGCTGAGGCCTCCGACGCTGTAGCGAGTGGTGGCCACGCCGTCGATCTCCTTGTAGGCGTCGTCGGAGTACTTGGACTTGTGCTGGATGATGTAGTAGGACACGGGTTCAGGATTTCCAGAATCCCATGTAAGTGTGATGCTGGTGGCTGTTCGCTCTGTCACCACAGGAATGCCTGGAGCCTTGGGCAAAGCTGAAATAATGATTGTTACATAAATATTAATAAAAATGCAAACTACGCACTAGATATTGCACAGTTAAACCTAGTCTGATTAATTTTATGTTACAAGCCATAGAGACTTCTTTTAATTTGTTGAGAGTTGAATGATATTGATCGCATTCATTTACCAGCTCACTGCGCTCAATACTGATGATGTACTGCACACTTTCCCTAAAGGAAGGTGATGGTCTTAATGTTATTTTACTTTCCTAATTTACATTTAGGAAAGAAAGGTTGCATATGAACAAATATGTGCGATGGAGGCGCTGCACACTCCACGCTCAGCATCTGAGGGCGCTGCTGTCGTTAATCTCCGATTTCCCAGTGTTTATAACTTTAATAATTTAACAGGCAAATTTATTGCTTTAATTCCCCACACTGTGGCACATGGCAAAAGATATCAGCGCAATAGATTGTCTTTATATGCCATCTGAAGCATGCTTCTGGGGGAGCTTGCTGCCAGACAGTTATATTGTGACTAATATCTCTATGTTATGTCTCGGAAAAACAAAGCTGAGTGTGTGTATGTGGTCCTGTCCCTTGAGTACACGTGCATACGGCGACACCAATCTGGGATATCATACTGGTATGCTGCAG
This sequence comes from Ostorhinchus rueppellii, assembly GCA_030068375.1. Classification (NCBI taxonomy): domain Eukaryota; kingdom Metazoa; phylum Chordata; class Actinopteri; order Kurtiformes; family Apogonidae; genus Ostorhinchus; species Ostorhinchus rueppellii. The sequence continues at coordinate 16,083,995 of JAQQZY010000011.1, forward strand.
TGTAGATATGATTACACTACGATAAGTACCATGCCTACAGAGGACAAAAAAACAATGCTCACTACATTTACTCCCCCGCATGCCTCAAAATGGTGAGCTTGTGGCTTTGTAGATCTCTCGCTGAGAGATAAGCACTTCACTATATTCTCAATCTGGCATCTAATGCACTGAAGCTGGTGCCAGGGCTTGTCTAAAGCTTTCAAGAATCCTCCACAGATGACTTGTTGTGGCAACAAGAGGTAAATAACTTTCTTTAATGCACTGCCACCAGTGCCTGCTCTGACAGTTTACCTTTAACATACACATCTGATGGACGGATTGGTTTTTTTTTTACACAATGTGCAGAATATGGAACCTGGTAAAATACTACGAGTATTGCAGGACTATGCTGCTGCAGTTTCAACCTTAACCCTTAAAGACCCATGCTACTTTTTTGTCAGTTCCAAATTAAATTTTCTTTATATCGGGTCTTTCTTAAGTGATTTATCACCATTTGATAAAATATTACCCTCTGTATTTAGTATTTTATCAGTGTAACGATATAGGTCAATCAGATCACATACCACCAGACTCATAAACAGTTTTTTCCCAAAATCCATCCCCCATCAAAACCACCAACACACTCAATAGTCACCAGCACTTTAAAATCCAAACAAGAGGATTTTTATACGGTGGCACTTTTATACAGAAGCACTTTTTTTAATATAGTTGCAATTTTATATTGAACTATTTTAATACTGATGTGTTTGCTGTGCTTGGTGAATGTATTTATGAGGGGGAAGAGTGTAGTTTGAATGTTATTTGTGTGTTTTTTAAATGGGGGGCACGTGCAATTTCATTGTATTTACTATGCAACGACAATAAAGCTTCTTATCTATTATAAATCAAGTGTTTTCCTACATTTAATTCACTGATTAAGAAGATGTTCATAAAATCTCAGATTAAAGTTGAGGGTTACAATATCAGAAATGGCGAAAACTGCAGAAAAAGTAACTTTTTCAGTAAAACATATTATGAACTGAACATAAACCCATTGTGTCCAATCACTGTCATTGATCCAAATCCATGAGTTTTACTGGTGAATCAATGTTGTAGAAGATAACAGTGTTTCCATGGTAACTACAGAGCCTCTGAATGTCCAACTAGGTCACATATGATGACCATGAAAAGATGACAAACTGTATTTTACGTTAATTATTTACAGTGTTAATAGGATTAGTGAATCAACAGATATTACACAGTGAAGATCAGTGGATGAATGTTTGGGTCTTTATGGGTTAACCCTCCTGTTGTGTTGGAAGGAGGCTTGAAAACACTATGGAAGCACAGCAAACCCACTGAGTATCCTTTTATTTGACTCTGAAGGTCTCTAAAAATTGTTACATCTGTGTTCTGAGTTAAATCTGACCTGGCAGAGAATACGAAAGAGTCTGGATGGTTGTGTGGATGAAATATTACTTAGACTCTTGTCTGGGCTGAGTCTGATGCACAAAACGAGCCAGAATGTATTATTGCTACCTGTTCTCTGAAATTGAAATTTATGTTTTTAATTATTTATGATTCGCCCTGGATGAGATGTGTAACTGTAATTGGATGAAATACAAGAAAAGACTTTGTAAATTAATGGATAACAAGTTAACATGAGACAAAAGATTGAGTTTGGTGAATTTAGATTTTAGTTTCAAGGTGATTAAAACAAAAAAGTCAATTTTGACCAATAAATCATGCCTCTCTCTGGCACAGAGCAAATATTAGATAATCCAGGCTGGGAAAAAATTGGTGTTTGACTCGAGACAGGATACTAGATTAAACTACTAATTACACAAATTATGAAGAAGTCCATAATTAATATTATTATTATTGTTGTTGTTGTTGTTGTTGTTGTTATTATAACAGAATCTGAGATAAACGTCAATGCACATGTCACTGTTCTAACTGCATCAAATAAACTCTTTCTATATTCAGATTTTACATATGCATACATATATACAGTACCACGTAAAAGCCAGCATTGTGTTTATTGTTTCAGTAAAGTTGAAATGGTCACACATATGCACATATTCACAATCTGGATGCATGGGAATTATCTACAATGGTAAAAACAGCTTCTGTTAAAGTAATTGTATTTACTGTGACCTTTCTTTGCACTTTACATGTCTTGGTTCAGACAAAATGAGATGCATTGCATTAATTTTTTGTTTTTATTTATACCAGATTTCTTTCAGCACATGTTAGATATTTCTAATTGGGTTGCTTCTTTTCATGGGGTCAGGGATCACACTAAATATTAACTTTAACCATTAACACTGCTTTTAGCTTTATTGTATGTGGCTAGTTACTGTATTTTGTAGTTCTGCCTGAATAAAAGAGAGTGAGAAATAAATATTTGGCTCATTTAAACTCTACACAGTATTGTATATAAACATAAATAGATATTTTCCTGAGATTTTTTTTTTTTTAAAGCGACATATGGCACCACAGTAGTATGTATCATCAGTTACAGCCCTATGAATATTAAATAAGGAGGTTCGGAAGTGACTCTACCTTTGACTGTGATCTGAGCCATAGCCTCGATCACCCCGAGTGTTGACATGGCCACGCAAGTGTAGTTGGCTGACTGCCGGACGTCAGTAAGCTCCAAGACATTTCGTCCAATGGGCATGTCATCCTCTGGTGTAAGGTCCTCAGCACCCAGCATCCATTTGACATATGGCATGGGCGAACCCACTGCCACGCATGTGATATTGACACTGCCGCCTGGCATGATCTCATTGTCTGTAGGTGGAATGGAGAATCGTGGTGGCACCCGGCGTACTGAAAAACACAAAAGCAGGTGTGAAAAACCGAAACCCCAAAATTAAAATGTTACCGTTAAACAGCAGATTGTTATAATTGCATATGAAATAGACATTTTTCTTTTATGTTTGTTGAATGAATGATACACAGTTGATCAGACTTAAAGGTTGAAATGGTGAATGGGTGAACACCAACACAAACACCACGCACAAAATACAATATCACCATTAATACAAGTGAGCAGAACTGCACAAAGTACTGGAGAGCAGACAGCACTGCAGGCTGTGTACTTCCAGCTGATGTGAGATAATGCAGCGCTTCACATTTGCACATCACACAAAATGGCTAATACTCCTGAGAAATTGTGTTTGTCTAACTCAGAACGAAGTGCACACCAGGGCTATCAAATATAGTGCACTCAGAGATGTACTTTTACAAAATTATAGATACAATAATTTATAAGAGCTCCATTAAACTAGGTTATCTGTACTATTTTAGCTTCTATAAGTCTGCATGTAATGTGACATTTAGACAAAATTATATTTTAAAGCTAATTCAACTTGGTATGTTATGATGAAGACAACCATAAAATATGACAAAACAGCAAAGTTTAGGATTGTAAAGATTATTAATATTGCTATATTGAGGTTTTATCAGTTTACATATGTTTATTTGACAGCCCTAGTGGATACACGTCCCAAAATAATGACAAAGTAAAAGACTTGAAGTGAAATGTACACGATCCGCAGTGTACACGAAGGCATTGAGGGCAAGGAGGGAGTCTGTCATGCATACAAGACCAGGATGGGACTGAGGCGGGAAGAAGACCGCAAGGGCAAACCGATGAAGACTCAGAAGAAAGACGAGGTATTTAGGCTGACAGTGTTAATGTGGCGAACACAAGTTAGAAGGTCACAGAGTAGATTATTAAGAAACATTTGGAAAATCTGAAAAAAAAGACTAGGCCGGGACAATGGGAGAATAAATGGACCAGGAAATTCTTTAGGTTTGACTTTTAAGTGCAATTCAGGGGCTTTGGCACAGGACAAAAGGACAGGGACTAGCAGGAGGTGCTAACGTTGTCTGAGAATGACTGATCTCAGAGAATTAAGCCAGGAGAACTGCTTAAAGGACTTTTAAACACACATTTGTGCAAGTGGAATATTTATTTAGACAAAGGCTAACATGGCCAAGTTTGCTTTTAATAGTCTGTGTTCTGGGCTAAGTGTGTTATTAAATTATTCAGCAAACCTTGAGAAAAACCGTTTGGTAAAATGTTTCTTTCAAATGTGTGAATATTTATATTTATTGTTCCTGCAACTCTCTTTGTAGGAATTTGTTATATTTAACTGCAGCATAGGCAAGCGCTTCCTGCCGCCCACCTCGCACAGCTCATTCTGCCGAGCAGGCTGCAGATCTCCAGAGAGGAAATCTAGGGGAACTGCTTGCATTATTAAATACAACGTTTCTCTCACTCAATATTTAATTAATATCCAATTGGATCACGTTCCCCACAGACATAACATTATCCTGCTCATTTGAATATCATTACATTTGTCATGTTTGGTGGATAACGCTCCAAATGCATCATTCTTTCATGACTTCCTTCGCAGAGACATCCTCGCCAGTGGAAGTTTGTAATCTCCGACGGCAAGGTTGCTTTTTACAACTTGGCACTTGACTTTACTGCCATTTGCTACAAATTATTGATTTTGCTTTAAATAACTTTTTATGTCTGAGAAACTTGAACTGGACTGAAAACCATCGGGTGAATTCGAATGCACTGAAACAACATGTATATGATGCAACTGCATTTGTGTTGCAAAACAGTTCCTTTTTGAAGATGTTTTTCCTGCTGGTGCTCTGTTTTACTTAAGAAAATGTCTGTATGTACACTGCTTAACAAATGTATTCTTCCACCACCACACAGTATAAGGTGTTTTCCACTGCTGCCATAATTTAACAGTATTTCTATTGAACTAAATATGTTTTCATGTTTCTATGATGGTTAATCCCCCATAATATGCAAGATCTTTTCATCAAAACCATATCTTTCATGCTAAAATAGAACTATTGTTGCAATCCATACATTTTCAAGTTTAATGTTTTCCAAAAATGCAAAGCAAAATGCAGCAGGAAATTACTTTTTTTTAAATTAAGTTGCACAATTCCAGTTATTATCTTTCATTCCTGTGCAAAACTACATAAAAACAATGGCAGCAAGAATGTAAACTGTTATCTGCACCAAAGGTGGACACACTAAATATGGACATTTTTGGTTATTATTTGTCAACAAGGACTATGTTGTTATTCCAATTAGTCATTTTCTATATGAATAACAATAAAATTAATTTGAAACAAGTTTTTGATAAACTATGACATTATTTATGTTTTCTTGTTTTCATGACAGGTGGTCTGATACATTTGTTAAGCACTATAGTAGCCTGACCAGCTATCTGTCTGTCTTTGTCAATGAGAAATGCATCTGTAATCTCAGGACTTGAATCCAAGTATGAAGGTGGGACTAACAGGTAACAGGTAAACCAATCACAGATAAGACGAATATGACGCTTTTGTCAGAGAAATTTAAGAATACAAGGTGTAATCTGTAATTCAATCCTTACTTTTGCATCGAGTAAACAACCGACAACAGTTGTTAACAGATTTGCAGACTTGGAACTGACTTTGACTCGAGACGAAAAGAAGTCGGTTCGTATGACGCGTTGCAAAACACCCACCCCTCAGACTTGTGATTGGATTGATATAGAACAGATCGTACATATTTGACAGTGACTAGCCCGATTGCAGAATTTTCTCTGATAGAATACACTGAGAAAACCAGATGAATGGCCAAGTATGTAGAGTTTGTATTTATACAGATATTAAAAAAAGACTTAAAATTATCATTAGTATTTCTTCAATACAGGTGAATTTAATTATGAGGTTTATGAAGGTATAAAGTTATTATCTTTGCTAAGTTGCTGTTGGTGTATCCATGGTTCAGACTAAACTGTGACAGCTCTGACCTTGTTTGGACGATTCCAAACAGATCAAACACAAACAGTACTGAAAACAAAGGTGAATTGTGGTTTTACTGTGGCTGTTTTCTGTTTAAAACCAGCTAAGCCAACCGAGCTATAATGTAAACTATCAGCTGACACGGCACATGCATTGTATTAGTCACAGTGTGATTAAAATAACTAGCTTTGAGTTTTAATTTGAAGAAAAAACCTTGATGTTGCCATAGTACAGATGTGTTGGAAACCGTGAATTTTATACTTAGTTCAATGAGTTTCAGTCTGTGGATACATATTATAGATCACTGGTGGTTTTGGAGATTTTGGAATATCAGAACTACAAAGAACCCTTTAATTTCTTTAGTGTCATTGAACTACTTTTTTAAAGACATGCTCCACCCAATGACCTCCTGCATTATTATGACTACATAAACTAAGACCAAACACTGACAGGGAAGGCGGGGTGTTCAGCTCATGCAAATAGATCCTCCCAACAAATGCAAATGCAGCCGCGATCCCGCCTCAAAGATGCAAACATGCACCATATTTTCGACAGGCATGCATTCTGACAATAACCAGGGATATGTTCAATGGGAACATGAACACTGAATCTGCAACAGCTGCAACGAAAAAAGTAAAGGCCATGGCGATGAGCGTTGATTATAATAAGTGGATATTTGTGAAATGCGACCTTTTTTTTTTTTTTTTTTAAGTGGCAAATGAATGAGCGTGTTTTGATTTGTGTTGTGTTCAAATAGTAAAAACACACCAACCTTCTCGCAGCTCTGAGGAATGTAGGGGTTTGGATGCAGAACAAAATGAAATACGAAAAGGAGAAAAAACAAGGGAAACACAGAGAGTAAAAAGGCCATGTTGAAGGTGTTCAAATGCTACTCAAACAATTCGAAGGACCTTCTGTCTTTACGGTGCAGGGAGCCCCATGTTTCTCCCGAGCATCCTGTGCTTTAAAACAAAAACTCACCTAAAGATATGAACATATTTTCTGTGATAAACTCTGTCCCAGTCACAGTTGGAGATTAAACTGAGAGTTAAAATGAATGTATTTTGTTTTATATTTTGGTTATAGAGTTTAGAAAGTGATGGCTACTGAAGTGAAATATTACAGCTTTGAAAAATGTATAAAAAATCTATCAATCGAGAGGAATTGAGTTGTATTTTATTACTGAAAGAATCACATTTTACTGCTAAATCTAGCCAAAAGCAAGCAACGGATGCAAATCTACTTGCAAAGACAAATTGCATTATAGTTGTTGTAACCACCACTACAATTTTACAAGAAAATCTTGCAAACAGAATTAAAAGCATTGACATGAGCGCTTCTAACACTCAATTTTTAAGTGTCAGCTTGTAAGAAACTGATGTCATTTAAGATGAAACATGTCCTTCCAATATAGGTGGGTAAAAATCAGGGGAAAAAGGCCCAAGAGGATCCGTTCACTGCTAGGAAAGACTTTGGACTGACAGAGAAGGGCCAGCTGCCCTTTTCCCCTCCGACAGTCAGGTTTGGAAGGCATTTAGTAGATAAAACACAGCAAGCAGTCTCATCATCGGTGTTAGGCTCAGGATAAATAACAGAAAGGGCCAGAAACACATACAGTAAGAGAATCAATACTGTAGGTTCAAATCAGTGCAGGTAAGTCGAGTGGAAAAATAAAAAAAAATAAACAAACGAACGAACAAACAGAATACTCACAGCGGCCTCACTGGATATGGCCCCTGCAGACTTTATTGACCGATTTAAAGCTTCCTTGTAAATTTTAAAGTTAATATAATGTTCGATAGAGTCATGCAGGAGCTGTTTGACATGGGTTTCCTACCTCTGACGTATAGATTGGCTGGGGCCGAGTAGCGGGTTCCGTCGTTGTTGGTCGCCACACATTCATACTTCCCCTGGTCAGACTCTTCGCTGTGCTCTATCTGGAGGGCTCCTGGTTGGGAATAACAAACGGGGCAGCAGAGTATCTCTGGTTAAAAGTATGTCTGCGTGAAGCTTGCAAGCAAAAATAAAAAGAAAAGAACTTGTCTGACCTCAACGAGGCCAACATGAGCCCCCTTCATTTTTAGTTTTGCTTTGTCCTTTCAAAACCTCAGTAGTCGGACACTTATGAGGGCAATTAATCAATATACAACTGATAAAATCAAATCAAATCTATTTCTGTAAGATCTATTAAACCCTCATCATTGAACCACTTGCCGAAGCAAAATGGAGCCTGTTATCCAACTATAGTGAGGGATTGCTGCAAATGATTATGCAAGAAATAGCATTACAAATATATTGTTCCTCTCGCCTAAAATAACAACAAGGGAAAAGAAAATGACACTTTTCAACAGAAACACAACATAAAACATAATTTATGTCCTGTCTACAGTACATTTACCTTGATGATGACTTATTCAGCAAAAAGACTGATTACAGTTACTTCTAAAAACACACTCATCCTAGTGCCAATATCAAAAAATAATTTCACTTTGAGTCACAGGGGCAAGCCCTTGAATATACAACATGTCACTGGACTGGTCAATATGGGGATGAGTGATACTGCTTTAGGGAGACATGGATCAAACAAAAGAGGTTTACAGTATAAGAAAGCAGCATAACAAGGGAGGACAATTGAAAGAAAGAAATTTAGGTATGAATTTTAGCATATTCAATCACAGATCAAGTGTAACATCCATCTAACAGAATAATTTGGGACTTCATCTAGGTGAAGTTACGCTCAAAAAATGCAGCACATACAAAAAATAGAAAAATGCTGCTCACATATGTGGAAAAATATTAATTGAAATATTATGTAAGGCAAAACCAACATATAACCCTCTGTAACAAAAGTTTTGACATGCAAATCTTAGCAAGAAATGTATGTCGGCACAACTTACAACCTTCTGACAACCCTTAGCTGAAAAATAAAATGCAATTGTATTAGAAGACAAAATTCAAAATATCGGCCTGAGCCGACAAGAAGGTAACCAACCACTGCTTTAGCTTGTGAAAGCTACAAAAGACACCCATAAAAATCCACAAATGGGATCAGCAGTGTGGTGTCACATGACCCAGGGGAAAAATGGCTTTATGCATCAACAACTCTCCAGCTCCATGTCACACGGCAAAAATGAGCCAATCGGGTCCTCGCCAGACTCTACAGTTTGCCTTTCCCAAACCCTGAAGAAAAAAAGTCAAAAAGTAAAATAGTCTTCAAACCCAAGAAAAGTAAGAAAAATAGGTGAAAGAGAAAAAAAGCACCGGAGAAACTTTATCAAAAAAGTGGTTGTTTGGGCTTTTTTGTAGAGGTACAGGAGAGGAAAGCAAATAGAAGAAATGGAAAAAAAATAGTTTGCAAAGATAGAAAGAATTCTTTGGGAGAAAAAAGCAGAGGAGAGGCAATGTTGTCTTCAGCATGCCTGCGTGATTCCACAGCATCTGTGCATATTTTTAGTGCTGAACAAGAACAGCTAAGGGGGAAAAATGCTTGGTTGTTTTAGTTGGACAAAAAGAGGGACACATGATTCGCTATGGCCAAAAAGAAAACAAAAATGAACGGAAAAATATAGTTTAAAAAATAATTGTCATTGGATATGCTTATTTGAGCCAGGGCAAGCATATCTCAACTGAGCTAAACAGGCTCTTGAAACCAGAATACAAAGGAGGAAATAAAGCATAGACAAAAAGATGGAATACAAATTTAGTCAACAAAATAGGACAAATAAGAAGGAAGGTCCATATGAACGTAATGGGATTTGGACTTAGTAAACAGGACAAAAATGGAGGTGATTCGAGTGAATGGATGGGTTGACAGCAAGAATGAATTTGTATTATTTTCATTCTGTGAACGTCAGTTCAGCACTCTTACCTCTTATTGGTGTACCACCTGGGTGGATAATATGAATGCAAATAAGATTAGAAAGAAGAAGCATTAGTACGAGTAGATAGAGGCTGGGGGCTTTGGAAGAAGAATCAAATTAGATTTAACAGGGTACGTAAATAAAGGTACTAGAGGAAAGAGAAAGGAGAGAGAAAGAGAATAAGAACTTTTCTGTACTCTACTGGCAAAAAAGACAGGATTCATCATAGAAAAATCATAGGTCAGAGAGAAGAACTTGTACATTGATGTACCACGGGGAGGTGCCATTTTGGAAGTGGCAATGGCTTCTGAAGACCATCTACTGTAGGCAAAGACTTTGAGGACTTTTTATATATGACAGTGAGAGCAGATTTGTTTAAAGACTTGAGATCCCTGTGCTTGACCTGAACTGGTCACCTCCCTAAAAGCTCTTGAAATTCCCATACCTATGGTGCTGGTGTTAAAAGATTAAGTAAGTGAGTAGGTGGGTCAGTGAGTGAGTAACAGACATGTAAGGACAGGTTATCCAGGTCAGTATATCACAACACTAGGCTAAAGCTGAGTGATTATAACCTCCAGATATATCAGGTGTATCTGACAGTGGTGGGACACTTAAACACCGTGAGGTAAGGGAAGAGTGTGTGTGTCTCTAGTAGTAGCCCTGAATCTAAACTATCTGTTAGTAAAATGCATGCCATGCATTTTAATAGTTGTTGGAAACATGGAAATTAGTGGGGGGTGATGTGTGCTTTAGAGCTAAGCACTTACCAAAGGATTCTGTAGATTTAAAAATACAGAGAGAAGAAAGACAGCATAAGAATATGATTATATTCTTTAAGTAAGTTGAGTTAACATGGTTTTGTTAATGCTTTATCAACTCTACGTGAATCAAAGTCGGACATTAAAAATAAGGGTTAATTCTACACAGTTCGGTTAAAAAGAAAAACAAGCCAGAAGTAAGGTTAACAAGACGGATTAACAAAAGGACAGCTGTGAAATCTGTGAAGACAGGTGGTCAAACATACAAGACTTAAAAATTACAAATAGTTTAGCTCATGTGTTGCAAATTAAGTTGCATTTGAATTCATCTGTGTAAGAATATTAAATAAAACTTAGGATAATAAGGTGCATATTAGGGTATGTCACAGGCAAAGAAAACCAAAGCTGGCATCTAAACACTAAAGCAGAGGCTGTAAAGAGGGGTGGGGGGAAGCTGCTGTATCAAACTTTACACACTACTGTGGCTATTAGTATCCAGAATGTTATTTCAATTAGAGGGTATTTCTGAACCTGAAGAAAGCAAATATTTATTCCAAATGAGGCTTAAGGATCCCTCTTTTATAAGTAATTAATTCAACAAATGCACTTAATAATCATTTTTGTTTTGAATAATTTCCTACTTTATTCAGATTACTGTAAATTGCACTCTTTGAATGAATGTTGGATATTAATTGTTGAAACAATAAAAGAAAAAAAAAAGATATAATAAATGAAGAGAATGGATCCAAAACAAACAAAAATAAAAAACACTGCACCAATGCAGTGGAAAGAAAAACAAAATATAAACCAGCAAAAGAATCATTGCAAAAAGTCACAGCAGTGAGCAATGAGGGCAGAAGTTAGGGCAGAAGCCAGCAAACACAGAAGGGGAAACAATCCCAACAGCCCATGACAACACTGGAAGACAAAGGGAGACACACAAACAGACGACACACACTGGGGTGTACAGAGAGTAGAAGACAGGAAATAGTAGAAACAATGCCATTACCTACAAAATCAAAAGCCAAATGAGAAGTTAAATTATGGGAGGAAGAAAAGAATGAAAGAACAGAGGAGACAACAGGGGGAGCAGATCAGGTAGAGGAGAAAGAAAAGTCCCTGTTTTTGTAATTAAGCTTTCAGCAGAGGAAACCTACCTGATCGGAGCTGTTTAATGCGCCCATTGTTGTTGGTGGTGTTGACAGGGAGGAAGTCTTTGAACCAGGAGATGTCTGGGTCAGGGTTGCCGCTGGCGGCACAGAGCATGGTGGCAGTGCGTGTTCGCTCCACCACTTTCAACTGTGGGCCCATGTCTATGGTGGGGAAACCAGGGGGCAGCTGGTCCTCTGCAAACAGACAAGAGACAGTGTAGACGAGGTTAGAACGGGCAAGTCGCCGCTTCTCCTGGGGCCCCGTGAAGAGCTACTTAGAAGAGAGCTGATGGAAATTATAGCTATGACTGCAGAGCGACAGAATAAGAATGCAAATAGGAGAGCAGAGGTGGCAAAAGTACACACTTTATACGCTCAAGCAGGTGTACAGATAAAAAAAAAAAGACTGGTGGAAGTAGAAGTACTGATTCAACAAGGAGAAGCTTCAAATGCGACTCTGAAATGTGCAAGGAAAAAGGAGGTCTATGGCAGGCATTTTTATCATCCGTTTTACTCCAAAGCTAACTCAACATCACATTGTGTTCATGTAATGGAATCATCATCTTAAAATCAAGTAAAATCCAAAAGCATTATCCTGAACACGATGACTTTAACTTTGCTAGAATGTGCAAATCAGCTTTCGGAGGCATCAGAAGAACTGGAAGCTTCTGTGTTATTTTTTTAACATTTGTCTTGTAGCATCTTAATTTCTGTGTGATAATGCAGCATTAAAAATCATCCAGAATTCCTCTAAAATGTGATAACACAAAAGCAAATGCCTGTTGCAGAAGAAAGTATGGATAAAAGTTGTACTTGATAGCTTCCAACCTCTGTACATGCATGAAATGAGTCGTGGAATATTGTGTTTCTTTTACAGGAAGCATTTTAATCTGTTTTTTTTCTGCCAACATTGTCATTAGTATTGACGAGGACAAAATTAACAAAATGGAGGGAATGGAATGGACAAAGAGGGAAAAAGAGGCAGAATGGTTTGAGTTGTGTTGAGGGAATGAATGACCGAGTGAAAGAGAAGAGCCTTTGCTTCATGTGTTGAGGTGAAGTGCAGCTCTGATGTTCTTTGATGAAGGCAGGTGGCTTTGCCGCGTTGCCTAAGTTGTCTTGTTCCTGCCTGTGTCTCAACTTACAAGCGAACAAGGGCGGGCTACATCTTGCTGCCGTTTGAGATGTGAGACGAGATATTTCTATTGCGCTGCTCTGTGCTCCCAAAACATGTTCCTTTAGCAAAACAAAGAAAATCAAAGCCTCAAGCAGCTTTGTGCGACGCTCGCGGCTCTGAACAGGAAGTATTTTCAGCTTGCAGCGCACGGTGATCTTTGAGAGTGAGTGGAATATTCGGCACCATAAGATCCCCATATGCAAAATGTCTGCCTCTCTGTAACGTTAGCTAAGTGTTAATCTGCAAAACAAGACCTGCTTATTCCGAATGCCAATGAGGTTTATGTGCACCTTAAGTTTTCCTTTCCCCGCTGTGATACGGCTAATTAGTGTCTTCCGTTGCTCTCATAAACGGCACCTTTTTGGAAAGACTTTCTTCATTAAATTTTCATGAGGAGACATCAGTCTGGAAACAGCTTTGAGATGCCATAGCCTGCACACAGCCAAACGACAATCATGGCCGCCTTCCAACAATGCTTTTGGGTATCTGGCACGAGAAGCCAACTCAATGGATAAATCTTCTCAGAAATAGACTGTATTACAAATGAGTGACTTCAGACTGAACTACAAAACTTTCCAACGCAACTCCATGTCCCCGCCTGAACTGACATGCCTTGACAGTGATGGAAGAGTGTTTGTTGCTCATTCCGAAGCAGCCAATCACGAAGTGGCGTTCTTTTAAAGCAACACAACCGACTTTTTCAGCCTTCAAACTATATTTTCAAGGTCATTTTGATGGTACGACGACTCACGTTAGGTTCAATTATACTTTCGTCATCACTCCGGAGCGTCTGTATCGCCTGCGCTGGCACCGTGCAACTTCTGTTTTCGAGTCGGAACCACTCCACAAAAGAACTCCAGAATTTGACTGCCCCTTCACCTTCAGAAGATGAGGCAGGTAAACAAAGTTACAAGTGAAGGAAAGCTACAAATAGCCTAACGGTCAGGGCTGAAGCTCCAAGAAAAACAAAGAGGGTAAGGGTGTTGTTCGAAGAGACAAAGAAAAGAAGACAAGATGAGATAAAATGTGATAAGAGGCTGGACTAGGGTGAATATCAGCCCAGCTTTCACTGGCTAGTGGGAGCTGAAAAAGGAGGAGGGATGCCCCACTGATGGAGACCTGGCGCCATTACTGTCGGTACTGTTGGACCAGTAAGTGTAAAGCTTACTATGTTCCAAGGTAATGTAAACGGAATTTACAAAATTAAAAACCGATCTTCTTTTTTTTTTTATTTAAAAAATATGAATATGATGACTACGCAAACAGCATTGTATTACAGTAAAACTATGTTTCCACAATGAACAGTCAGTTATAGGCTCCTACACAGTACAATGGTGTTTTTGGACTACATAGGAAAATAAAAACACTTGTCACTACGGGAATAAAGTCGTAAAATGTCAAGATAAAACCTGTAATTTTATGACAATAAAGTTGAAAGCAAAAAGTCATAATTTTACGGAATGAAGTTGTACTAGAATAGAATAGAATAGAATAGAATAGAATAGAATAGAATAGAATAGAATAGAATAGAATAGAATAGAAGTACTTTATTATCCCACAACTGGGAAATTGCTTTGTGACAACAGCATTTGACATATAGTAAACAGGCAAACAGACAAACAGTGGGGGTGCAAAAGGTAAGGTGGAGTGTCATTAAAGTGTCCATAGTGATGCTAAGTAAAGTACAGAGTGCAAAGTACTATTATGAGAATAATTATCATATTTTGGGAATAAACCCATATTGCAAGAATGAAGTTGTACCCACTTGTTGCACAATGGACAACTGTAAAGGTGAAATACTGAGCCTGTTAGTCCACCATCAGCACATTAGCATGACTCTAAGGACTTTGAAGTGAGTTTGCACACGTTCGGGTTTATTTCGTTGGAAGAACAGAATGGATTTGATGCAAATTGTCTCTTTTTGGGAGGAGGAACTGACTGGAATTTTACAAATCTAGTTTGTCTTGTATTATTATGGCTTTATTATTGAAATATGATGACACTGTTGTCATAATATTGCAATTTTACTCTCATTGTGACAAGTGCTTTTATTTTTCCAATGTCGACCTAGTCCATCATCGTATTATAGATCTGCTCATTTGTCTTTTTTAAATTTTTTCTTTATTTATGATATATATATATATTTTTTTTTTTTTTTTTTTTACAAATAATCATACTTTACCTGGCCTAAAGACATGGTTAAATGCTCATTAATTGTCTTTCCTCAGGAAGTTTGCCAGCATCAATGGCTTGTCAACAAATGTGCGAGTATTATGAGACACATATTTTATGACATTTTTTCCAAACAATACCATTTCTTGACTTTAGGGGGACTCCACGAGCAGAAGCTCCATGGTGTTGCTTTAAGCCTTCATAAATGAGTTTAATGACTCTATGTCGTATACGCTGCATACGTGAGCTTCCGCCTGTTGCAAGCTTTTCGTTCTATAGAACACCTTGACCCTTTCATCCTTATATACTGTAGTTCTACACTCTGAACACTCGCTGTCCAATATATTCACTGTCTTTATAACTTTCAGTATCCATTAAGGTAATGAGAGATGCTTGGGGTTTGAACTTGTTAAATGTTTAAAGCTGTTTTTCCCCTTTTTCCTCCTAATTCATGTACATTTGATTATTGCTCTTCTAAAAAGATAAGAAATGAGTGAATTCACTGCTGCTGCATTTAATCAACAAGAGACCGAAAGTAGTAAAGCCCATGTGGCAATCAGAAAAGCAATTCCAACATTCAGAAATAAATCCTGTGGCCCAAAGGCAGTAAACAGTGCATCGTAATCATTCATATTTGACTCACTAGCATGAATTGAGCTGATGTTTATGATTAGGCTGATTTTAGCTTCTAGAAACTAGAAAATCATGGAAACTTTCATTTCTGTTTATTAACTACAGTCATTCTGCTTTATAAATGTCATGAATGTAGCCACCGAAAGTGATGCAGGAGACAGCCATAACAACTGGATTTTTTTTTTTTTTTTAAACAAACCTTCCACGTTAATGACTGTCAAGATATGAATGAATGGTCTAACATGAGAAAATACATGTTTTAAGGTGCTCACTCAAATGGAGGAGGACAGGGAGGAGGTGTGGAGACTGAAATAATTGAACAAGGTAGCTCCTGTCCAAGCTCCCTTCAGCCCGTTCAAGGTCGAACAGACAATTAGTCGATTCTACAGCGAGTCAAAAGTATACCTGATCAAACACAATAGCCAGAAGCAAGCCTCGAAGCAGAGGCGCATGTTGAATATAATAATTGGATGTGACAAACCATGCGGACTAAAAAGCAACTCCTGTGAAATTGCAATGTAGTCTAAAACAAAGTGCTCAGGAGATGATAATTTAGCTGTCCTTTACAGAAGTCAGAATCGTTCTAATGCCACAGTGTGTAATGTCTGTGATTATTCTGCTCAAAGGGGGAAAGAGGAGGGTGCCTGACAGCCATTATTTGTAATAATGAAGTTTTTGTCAATCCTTTGTCAGGGTCTGGTTTTAAGACAGTAGAACCTAATATTTACATCCAGGCTACACTTATTACAGGAATCCTTAGTTAGAGGGGTATTTGTGAAAACAATATCAGGTCAAATGCACAAAGGGCACTTTCACCAAACCTATGCTCACCCTTCTCCAAAATATGCATGTTACGCGATGCTAGCCTGTAACTCCAGCGCAGGCAGCTGATACGACTCCAGGCAGCGCTTTTAAAATTAATGGTCTGTTACAAAGGTTTCTGGCCTTTTGAACACATTCTTTCTTGGGCCAGAAATGTAATTTACAGCTGCTTTGAGCGCTGATGCTCGTCTAGGATGGCCACAAAGTCATGACATCAACCGTGAGGTATCTAAAAACTTTCCTTGCGTATAACTTGAGATGAAGATATAACAAAGGAATAACAAACACAGGAAGTTAAACGTTCTAAAGTTCCTTACAACTCCCAGCTGTACCCTCATTTATTTCACACAGGGAATTACCATTGTGATAATAAATAACGGGGGGTTGTGGGGGATTGAATGCATTTGCTAGCTTGTCCTGTGATTAACAACTCACGTCAAAAGAGCTGCTGCAGCATTTTCCTTACAAGGCCAAGAGAGCAAAAAGAAATCAGATTAATCACTATTTAATTTGAGCCACGACATGTTTGTTATATGTTTTTAGAGACGTTGGGTTATTGACAAAGTGTTCAAAGGAAAAAGTGAAAGAATGAATCAACTGAACCCCAAATGGAGTGCTGTTTTCTCTGTGTTATGTTTACAATGATTTTTTTCAACATTTGGTTGCATAAATTATCTTGAAGAAGCTTTTGGGAACTTATCCAAATAGGACTATAAGTTAGAAAACTTGTCATTGTGTACTGCAAATATCAGTTCTCAAAAACAAGGAGGAAAAAAATAAGGCAAATAGTACTGGAAGTCAGCAAAATTATATTTTCACTTGCCAAGATTTTTTTAAAAACACCTAAAAATATCTTGGTTGAGAGAACCTCCCAAACTAGTGCAGTCAGATTCAATCAGAATAACACATTAAATGAATAAAATTATGTGACAAGTGTTTTTTGTTTTCCTTTTCTGTACTGGGTAACTCAGGACATTGTGGTTTGAAGAATTAAAGTTCCCAAAATCAGTAATAGAATGTCAAGGACGTGTTATAGTATTAGGGCAATTGAGCACAAATAACTTGAACTGAAAGAACAAAGACTAATACTTTGGCATAAAAACTGCCTAGTTAAAAAAAATATATTGTCAGATAGAAAACCAGCACATATTGCCTTAGGTTCAGGTATTTCATGTTGATGAGGCACCACAGTTTGCAGTGTGTGTTTGTTGTACTTGTCTTAATACAGTGAATGCCATGTAATCAGAACATACAGTGTCTAACTACGTTGAAAAATATATGAAAGTCAAAGATGAAAGGTGAAATTGATGGGGGGGAAAAAAGGGGGGTTTAACACAAATTTTCCTACTTCCTTATTCTGCCTCGCTGAGAACTGCAATCTCAAGGACAGCCTATAAGACAAGGGCAGTTTCTGCTTTACAGACCCATACTGTATATTCAACAATGGATCTACACACTAAATGAGATGGAAGGGAGAGAAATGCTGAAGTCACCTTCCAGAGAAGTGCTGAGCACTGGTGCTTGATATAAAAAGACTCCCAATGACAATTTGCACACATTAGCCACTGCCAGGCTATCAGGCCATATGAGTATATGGTGCCAAGTATGGGAGGTGTATAAAGAGGACGTTGGCTCAGAAAGTACCTCAGTGAGCACATTTTAGCTGAAGACATAAGGCCTCTGGACATAAACTCAACCCATTAGCAGATTATATCTATTGATCACTCATAGAAAATACGAGCAAAAGTGAAATCACATTTGTATGACAGCAGTGGCAACGTCCAGGTCTAAAAAGTCGCTTGAATGCGGTATTTAATTTAGCATCTAGGTTGTCATACTGCAGTCGCCTCTGTTAAACACACACTTGTGCTCTCTGTTTGCCCTAATTCAAGCTTTTCACCTGCTGTGGTATAATGACTTGTCTGGAACAACTCAAGTAATATCCTCCTTGTTTAGGCTCTAATTAAATCAGCCTAATTGAGTCTGAACAGATAAAGGGACTATTGAAATGGGATCAGTTGCTGTTTATATTTTTGTTGAATTTGTGGCTCGACGGAGCAACGTGAAGGTTGATAGTTGTTGGTTTATTTGCAAGATAATAAAAGTCGCGCTACTTCACGTTAAGCTAATCTGACAGTCAGATCAGCTCGGTTCTTTGATAGTACGTGACATTTTGGCTCCAGACATCCTGGTGCATCGTCCCACTGCGGAGAAGTCGAACCAGTAGAATGCCTTTGCTATCAGTCTTTTTTTATTAGTAGACTGACATACAGCACATAATGCACAACAACTAATAGCTTCTCAGATACGAGGGAGTACATTTGACATTTAATCTGTAATGATCATGTTTTTATATGTCAAGTAGGCTGTTAAGATGTCTGTGTGCTATGCATTATTGGAAGATTAATGACATTGTTCATTAGGATGAAAAGCAAAAGCAACAAAACAATCAGTGAATGGAGTGAAAATGTAGTTGACAACATGAAACGATGCCGTTTTATGTCACTGGAATCACATTTAGCTCCAAAATGATCGAACAAGTACAAAGGGTTTAAAGGAGAAAATAAGCCTTTGTTACTTTGGACTTTCCAAGTAAAGCCGTAAAAACATAAACCTTTCCAGTCACATTTTGGCTTTCGTTCCGTGGTTGCTGCACAGGATTGGATTCGGTCCGACCCTTTTCTTCTCAAGCGGAACGAGACTTTTCACCCTGCGGTTGAGGTTATTCTTCAGGGAAAATCCCTGCAGGCCATAATGAGATATATTTGTTGGACGTTTGTGAGTGGATACAATCTCCTCAAAGAGGCTGTCACAGGTCACTTGCTGTGGCAGCACGGCAGAGAAAAGTGTGTGTCAAGATGTATTGTTATTTTGGAATCCCTCCTAAACCAAAGAAGCTGGATTATGGAAGTGTGGGAATCTGGGGCAGATGGCTTCAAATATGACAATCTGTCATTCTACATTCCTTACTCCTCTGCTGTAAAGAGTTTTTCAGCCTGGTTTAGGAATCAATCTGATTTCCACTGCCCCTCCTGAGATAAGATATCAGCCAGCACAAAAAAAAAAAAAAAAAACAGGCTACGAAACATTGCCCAAGCAGTGTGACAGCAGCGTCTATTTTTCTCAGCATCTTGAGCCAAAGTATTTTTTCCCAGCCTATAATTTCAAGTTGAGGGACGTTGATTAAAGCTGTTACCATGCTTGAAAATCCAAACGGAAGAGCAAAAAAACAGGGTTAGAGATAGATAAGTTAGAGTTACGGCACTAATCATGTTACTCATACAGCACTTTTGCTGCTTGCAAAGATATAATTCAGTTTCTTACTATCTGACTTGCAAATGCATGAGGTGACATAGACTGAATTATCATGTGGACCTTTGTTTTGTTTGTTTTATTGTGACACACTGGGAAAATACTCTCATAGCTACAGTCAAAGTAGATGATGACAATTTAAGAAGATGCAGGAGAAGACGACAAGATTGTGACACACAGCTCCGGAAAAAATTAAGAGACCGCTGCAATTTCCTCTGAAATCCAGATGTGTGCATGTATGACAGCCATTCCATTCCTATGCCTGTTGAATTCCAACACCAGCACACCTTATTCTAGTTAATAAACACCTGATCCATGTCTTATTGAAGAAGAAGGATAAAAAATCCTACTTACAATAGACAAAAACAGCGCTATTAGTGCTGCAAAAGTTATTGTCATCCAAAAGTAACTATTGAAAAGTACTGGACTTTAAAGAAAGATAAATATTTAATTAATATATTGTTGATCGGCAGTAAAAAAAACAAAAAAAAAAACAAAAACAAAAAAACAGTGACTCGGAAATGGTTAACTCAAGAAAAGCCCTCTGTAACAGCATGGATGGACAGAACAACAGACATTTACAAAATGGAGAAAATAACTGCATTGGTTCATCATAGACCAGAAGATTTTGCCTCATATTGGCAAAAATGGGTTCAATTTATGATAATCCAGAGGCCTGACTTTTAATGTATGCAAAGGAATGTGTTGCAATCTGATTACTTCCAAATGTTCACTGTTCCAGATGTGTTTTTTTTGTTTTCTTCTATGTAAATGGAAAATCATCAAATGCAATAAATAAATAATTTTTTTTTTTTTTAAAAAGTACTGGACTTCTGTTCTGACAATGTTCCAAACTCTGAGGACTGGTTCTTCAATCAGGACAATGCTCCTGGACTCAGCTAGCTCAATAAAGGTGTGCATGATGATGATACCACCAGATGAAGACCCTGTCATGGCCAGAACAATCTGCAGACCTGAACCCGCTTAGAAAACATCTGGAGGAACATGGATGGTCATAAGCCATGGAACATGTCTGAGCTTCTTGAATTTCTGCATAAAGGAGCTGCATAAAGTCCTCCAACAGTAACGGTGGAGAGCCAAGACATGTGAAAGCTGTCAGTGAACATCAGGGTTATTCCACCTAATATTGATGTCTGAGCTTTTCCCAACATTAGTTTGTGTTGTTTAAAAATGAATATGAACTGGTTTTATTGCGTTGTTTGAGGTCTGAAAACACTGCATCTTTGTGATACTCTGACCATGTGTTGTGTTCTGCAAATACATATTCCAAATAATAATATTCAATTTGGAACTTGGGAGAAATGTTGTCTGTAGTTTAGAGAATAAAACCAAAAAAAGTTCGTTTTACTCAAAGTTATACTTTTAAAAGGTCAAATCCGAGAAAGTGATAATTTTGCAGTGGTCTAATTTTTTCCAGACCTTTATATGCAATGATTTCAGTGTTTTCTTTAAAGTTTACGAGACGATAAAAGAGATCTCTTTTCTATAACAGCTTGAAACATACGGTTTCCCAATAACAAAGGGTAAAAACAAAAAGAGTTTCGTGATTGACACTTTCTATAAATAAAAACTTGAATCATGGCGTAAACTTTTGTTAACAAGATTGTTGAACTGAAACGCATTAGCACTGAAACATGTCCATGATAATTTGTTTACAGTTCCGAAACAAATAAATGATAATAAAATAAAATAAATCATACAGGCCTCGTTAATAGATCTGTTCAGAAACGACCTGAATCCTCTACAACTAAATGTTGTGTTCGGCTCCTGTTCAGCTGACGTATTCAATTATTTGTTTTCACTTTGGCATGGGAGAGGGAACTGTTAATTATGCTTTTGTTTTCACACAAACAAAATTACTCAACCAAACGTAAGAGCTCTTGATTAACAAAGGCAAGCAGCAATTCCATTTTGTGCCAATTTGATGACGGCATCTGTTCTGTTTTTCCTCTTCGTCTCTCTCTCTTGTGTTTTGCCACTTTCGCTCACGTACTCATGCTGTTGTTGATTTCCGTGTTACAATGTTCACTTTTCTGCAGTTAAAGTCTTAGTTATGTTACAATTTAACACCGTGTGATTGACTGGTTCGAAATCTGAGGCCACCCTTTCGCTTTATCTACTACCTGCAGCTTGGTTAAAGCATCTCGGACAAAGTGGCTCCATTCAACAGTCCATTCATCACTCTGCCTGTAAACTTTTGCAGAGGTGAAACTTGTTCGCGCGTATATTTCTGACCACGAAGCCCGGACATTTTAATATGAATACACTACAACTTTGTATGTTTTCTTTGCGTCCATTACAATTTCAACATGCACAGAGGCGTCGAACACCTGCCTAAAAGCTGTCAGTAATGGATGTCTCAGCATTACTTTGGCAAAAACACTTAACAGGCCAGTGAGAGTGAGGACACCGAGCCTGTATTTATCTCATTGATACATCTCAATGCGGTTTGGCACATGTGTCGTCCAGTCTAAATAAGATTAGGCTCTCCCCTCAAGCTTCCTCTGAGATAGATTTAATAAATAAGCCTTCTGGCACCTGCACTAGAGTAGATATTGCTTAAGTAATCCAATAATGGAAAACAAAATGTTCAGAACTTCCCCCTAACAAAGTCTGGACTAGTGTGCAGTAGGGAATCATTTACAAATGATCCTCCCCGAGTTGTTTTTGAAGGGTTAACAGGCAGCTGAACTCTGAATCAACCTCGAAATTGTTTTAAAACATGGCATTTATCGAGACTGATGTGGTTTTTATGACAAATTTTTTTATCATTACATACTGAAAGAGACTTCAGGATCTTAAGTGTGGGAGCAGGCCCCAATTACACGTCTGGGGCCACGGTTCTCCGTATTCCAAAGCCTTAGATGAACTGATTAGAGGAAATGGTAAGTGGCAAGGCATGACTGCTTTCCAGTTAAGGTTTGCAAATACGACTGCGCAGGACAGCAGGTCAGAACTAATCCTGTTGTATCTCGACGAGTGCTGCCGAGTTCAAGTTTGCATGTGATCCTTTTATCACATGTCTCAGAATGGATGATCTTCTATTTTTATGTCTGCTCCTATTAATAACGATCAGACTGCCAGAAAATCACATAATATGGGGTTCAGAGATAGCGGGTGATATGTCAAGCACTACATCCCAAACACTGCTATTAACCCATAAAGACCCAAATTAATTTTTTTTCTGTAGATTTAACCTTCCTTAAGTGATTTATCACCATTTATGATGATATTATCCTCTGTGTTTAGCTTTTTTTTTTTCAGTTATAATCAGGTATTTTCCTGCATCTAATTCAGTGATCATGTAGATGTTCGGAAAAACTCAGATTAAAGTTGAGGTCAGTATTTTACAAACTGGAGAGAAAGTGACTTTTTCAGCAAATATATCAATAAGTGAACGTAATAAAAACAAGCATCTCCATCCACTGTCATTGATTAAACTCCATGGGTTTTACTGGTGAATCAATGTTGTTCACTATGGAGGCTCTGAACGTCCAAATGGGTCATATCTGATGACCATAAAAAGATGAAAAACTGCATTTTAAACCAGTTATTTACAAGTTTTGATAGAATTAGTGGATCAGCTGGTATTAAACAGTTTAGATCAGTAGATGCTTTTGGTTTCGAGTTAAAATGGATGCATATTTGTGGCAAATTTTTGGCAAATGTCTCTCCAAATCTGTTTTTGCAAGGCAGCGAAGGCTATTAAGCATTCAGCTGGGCTGTGGAAAATATCTTTGAGTTTACTTTATTAGTTGATTCCACAGGTGTAGAGTCCGCTAATCAATATTACTGTGAATGTGCCACACTTGGCTCAAACCGCTAATTCCAATTTCCTGTAATAGAGTTTTTAAAAGGAACAAGCCCACTTCAATACAAAGTGGCATTAAGTCTCACTCGCTTTATACCTCTAAAAGGTACTTCAGTAATTTGCTGAACAAATACAGTCACTTTGAGGAAACTGCTAAAACCCGAGGGCAGAAAACGAGGGACAGCTCTAGTATCCACTAAAATTTTATTTTACCCTTGTTGCCAAAAGCGCCGAAAAGGGAAAGGAACTGTGAAATGTTATGTAGCGTGTTCCTTTAACTCTGCAGCGATGATGAACATTGGGACAAAATATGAGGAGGAAGGTGAAGGCGTGGAAAGCTCTCCTAACCCAGAGTTCACGGTACTCTGTCTCAGTGAAAAATAGCATCCTCTCCCCCTTTGCCCTGCACTGATTGTTTCTTCCATAAATCCCCTTTGAGGTTGTATAATTAATTGAATGCTGCTTATTTGTCATTAACAAACCCGCGCCTAATGCCTGAGATTATGAGGAAACGATCATGGAGTCAATCTATTAATCATCCAGCCCTTTTTTTATATTATTTCAAGAAAAACCTTCACAGATGAACAATCCCAGTCATTCCTCATTTCAAATGACATTGGAGTTGTAAAACTCTTCTGATGGCATTGTGTATATTATACAATGCTTTAATGCATCCAAACTGGTTAATGTCATCACACAATGGTCGGTTTTCAGGGACAAGGTTAGATATACACTGCCCAGCCAAAAAAAAAAAAAAAGTCGCACATGTAATATTTGACTGCACCACCTTTGGTTTTGATTCCAGGAGACATTCATTGGATTTAACTCCACAAATAGTTCTGATCCTTCCATGGGTAAATACTGCAGTGGTTAATAATGTTTGAACTGGAACAGGTTATTGAACTCTAACTGCAGTGAGTGTCCTCTCATGTCTAATGTCAAACAGATTGGACAACACCAGGACTGATCAGGATCATCAGGTATGGGACAGAATAGTTCAGGGAGAATCAGACATCATTTCCACACATGGATTAAACAACAGAAAGTCCAGACTCTGATTCAGGATGTGATGAAGACTTGATGCGCCGGTCCGATTCTACATCATTAATAATCAGAAATCAATGCAACTATGGATGAAAAACTATTATGAACCTTATTATGACACGACATAAGCATCATGAGGCAAAATAGATGTAATAGTGAATGTCTCCTGTTATCAAAACCAAAGGTGGTGCAGAAAAATATTACATGTGACTTTTTTTTTTTGGCCGGGCAGTGCAGCTTGAATGAAAGACCAAAGAGGTCATGTGTCAATATGTATTGATGATCAGTCGGGACGGGAATCGCAGAGTCCACTGTTTAAAAAAAAATCTGTTGTTTTAGCAGGAAAAAACTGTCAGCTGTGGTTACCAGGACAATACTGTAAAAAAAAAAGAAAAAAAAAAAGAATATACTGTAAGCATGGAGAAAAGTAGATTTAATGTCTTTCATGTCTGTAGCAGCAAAACTATTGAATGAATTCATACCAAATAGGGTTGATAGATTGGCAGTGACCCAGAATAGATGTCAATACATTTTGGGAAAAGTAGACCAGAGTTACATTTTTTTTCTGACTTGTTACAGCCCCACCCCCCAGGATAGATGCTCCAATACATGCGAGGGGAGGGGTTTGTTTCCACATGCGTATCGGCCCGGGGTCCTCAATTAGCGGACCACGGCACATCTCGCTGCGGACCCAGGGAAAATGGCACTTTTCAACAAAAAAACAAAACTTTTTTAAACATATATTATTCGTAATAATTGTCGATCTACTGCTGTGCGCTACTATTCTATCGCTAAATTCTGTTTCATTTTTAGTTAAATATCTCTCATGTTCCCACTTCTGTTGTA
>JAQQZY010000011.1:16109515-16136839 GCA_030068375.1 Ostorhinchus rueppellii
ACATTAATAAATGGACCAATGCTTGTATGAAAAAAACAATTGTGGACCTTCAAGATTTGTATTTGAGGACCCCTGGTATAGGCTGTGCAAGTAGGCTTATGGACTACATGGCTGACTGTTTTGTGTGACAAATTTATGTTGTGCATGCCTAAATACAGTTGTTGCATATGATCTGTGATGCTGCTGCTTAATTCCTGTAGCCTATATATGAAGTTAATATCTCATCAATAAAGGTAAAAGTATTACTTGAGTCATTATTTACACAGAGATAAGAGAGAGAAAGATAAAATTATCTTCGTGTAAATAATGACTCAGCTAATACTTTAAATCTGTTCTCACTGGAGTGCAGTTTTATTAGTTAATATTGTCTCTGCACAATTGTCAATCATCTCCTAATACCTATAATCTTTTTGCGAAGGTAAAAACGAATATCTGTCATTTGAAACTTGCATTTGTCTATCCACTTTGTATGTCTTCATAGAAGAATAAGGGAGATGCAACACCTTTTTCCACCACCAGCTGCCTTGACAACCAATGGAGATGCCCGCCTCATTCTGCAGGCGGCTACTTCGGTTTTTGTCCTCTGTCGGCTCATGTAGGGGAAAAAATGGTGTCGATAATGGCAGCCCAGCAAGCAGTATCTGCGCTATGTATATTTAAACAGGTTTTTCAAGGTTAAATGTAATTGAACAAATTGTTTTTGTTTATTTTTTTTTACTGATTGAGCACTATTTATTCAATTATAATCAATAACTAGAAAAGCACTCAGAGTGCAGACTTCCGCCCCCTTGTGGGCGGCTGAAGTTGCTGCAGCGAACGAAAACACACACAAACTCAGGCGACCACATAACCTCCTATGCAGAGGTAATAAAAGGACAAAGGACAACAAAATAATATGGTCTACTTCGGGAAAAATTAGTTCTGAATTTGCGGAAAGTACTGACCTCTGTTGAAATGTTTCCCAAATATCAGCCTGCACTGAACCGCACAACTGGTGCCGCCATATTGGACCAAATATGATCATGTTAATGTCCAGTTTCCACTCTGTCTGTACAGATATACGTCTCATACATAATACGGATTTTATTTTTGTCAGTAAGAACAACGAGATTTAGTTAAATGTAGAATTAAAACGTCATTTTAAAACGTTATTCGCTGAATGAGCCGTTGTTCCAGTCGGTCCATTTGCAAATACTGTCCCCGGAAACTGATTCTGCACATTGCGTTCCCCTCTAAGACACAAACCGAATATAAAAATGAAGAGAGTGCCCCCTTGTAGCCGGCTGAAGTTACAGCAGCGAACGAACGAACAAACACACAAACTCAGGCGATCACAAAAACCTCCTGGGCGGAGGTAATTAGATTGATTATTGGAAAGAACACGACAAAACCTTACACACTGTACCTTTAAATCTTTGTCATGGCTTCAGCTTGGGAGGGTAACCTATACAGTGGTTGCATGTTTTTTTAAATGATAATTCTATACAGTGCACAGTGTCTTACTGTATATATATTTTCTGTACTGATCACTTTTCCAACACATAATGTATAAAGCAGCAACTCTCCCACTTTTCAATGCGGTTTTTATTAGATTCAACATCACTTTTAGTGCTGTGCTAGAAAGAGATTTTATAGAGAAACTGTAGCTAAGATTATGCTCGCAATTTTAGATTTGATTAAATTTGAGGGGAAACAGAATCCAGGTCAGAAATGGCTGAAGTTCTAGTGTAAAATGAGTCCGTGTAGTGTCGCTCCAAGCTCGCTATCCCCCTTGGACATTTTTTATGGCCATTGCTGCTGGGGCAGATTGGATCAGCCAAGCAGAGGGCATGCAACAGAGATGTACGCCACTTCTGGCAAGGCGCCCCAGCTCTCCCCAGACCCCATGTCATTCATAAACATGACGGATTAGCTGTGATATTCCTCCATTTACAACATAAGCGAAGGGAGTAGGAGGAAGAGAATGAAAGCAGAGAGAGTGTGTTAGTGTCAGATGCCCCTTAGGGGTAGTGCTAAAATGGATGGGTAAAGAGGGAGATGAAAAGGAGAGATGAGGCAGGAAGGGCGGAGAGGGGGCCTTTCTCTACAGGCCTGGCTGGGCAGGCAGCAATGCAGGCAGGACGCCAGGCGCAGAGCGTTACAGACTACACGTCAGCTCAGCCAGATGTACCGTTCTGAGTAAAGATCACCTCGGGGGAAGGTGGAGAGGGACTGATTTCCAGATCTCCCCCAACAATAATCATGGCTTTCTTCTGCCATTGTCTCTCGCGCTCACCTTCCTTTTCTGACTCCATCTGCCTCACTTCAGAGTTGAAAAAAAGATCCTTGATGTCAAATACTCTTCCTCGATCTCTTTTCGTCTAGTCCTCCTGCCTCTACGCCTTCACACCCCTCTCTCCATCTCTTTTTTTTCTTCCAGATTTCGCTTTGCATATTCCATTTGCTGCTTGTTACCTTGAGCAATGATTCCATTTACTTCAGAAAACAGTGCCCCATTTATTTTGAGTTGGGGGAACCCAAAAGGTAAAAAAAAAAAAAAAAAAAAAAAAAAGAAAGAAAAGAAAAAGGAATCTGCTCGTCATCTTATCCGCCATCAGCATTTTTTGTTATTATTAGTAATAGTCAAAGGAGGAGGGAGCAAGCTATTTGACAATGCTTTGAGCTGTTTGCCTAGCACAAAGCCAAGATGGATGTTTCTTATTTGCTCTAAACTCAGAGAAACACATCTTGGGAAGACTTTTTTGAACAGTCCATCAACCCTCATTTGATACTCTCGAGTGCATTAAACATTCACAAATAAAGAGGACGTGACAGGGAATATATAAACAACCCAACATTATCTTCTCCTCAGAGACACTTCTATTCTCACCAATGCTCATGTCACTTTGACACTTATAATGCTACATGTCTGCTCTGTTTTGATGTTTTAGCATATTCATTGTATATACACTTTTCCTACCCACTTGAGATGACAGTATTATTTATGATATTTCAAAATTAATGAAGTATATATTTTTGTTGTTTGTTTCAATGCAAAAACCTATCATTCTTCGAATTTCTTAAAAGTCAGATCTGAAAGCAGATTTCTTTGTGTTGTTTGTAAAAGGGCAGCTGACCAGAGCCAAGACCAGAAGCAGGACCCAGCAAGGGCCCAGGATCAGTATCACTGACCAGGTGAGAGTTCCTATCGAGCAGGAAAAAAGACAGAAGGCAAAACTGTGAGACACTGAGTTGCTTCATTAACCTTCTTGTAGTATAGATTCAGAAACAAGCAGCTTGATCAAAGGGCCGTTTGTAATATTTTGGCATGGATGTGTTGCGGCGTGTATTTGCAGGAAGCTGTGTACGTTACGGGACCTCTTATGACGGTGTATTTCTGTGGAACTTCACTGAGAAGAAAGCATCCGATCATTTATCTGAGTGCTTCCAGAAAATCCCCCGAACATTAATCACTTTTAGTGTGTTGGCCTTGACAGTGCCAGATGTCTTTACGGATCATAAGACAGAAATGGGACTCTCCCATTTCAACATGGTATCATCAAACTCAAACAAGTACTGTAGGAGACGTGCGGGATACAAATGTCTGCGGAACCAGACTGCACACCAGTTCACATTCTCTTGAGAAAGGAAAAACCTAGCACCAGCCGTTTCAATATTTTATATAGCTGAAAGCTTGCTACAGGAGAAGGCAGTATTGAGATTATTCATGCTTGCTAACATCCTGTACAGAGGACCCCTTGGCTCTCGGAGAGCCCTAATGGAAAATGGGGTTATATTGGGATTTTTCAAATGTAGCTGACAGGCATTCTCCCCAAGTGACTATGGAAGGAGATGAGTATGGCTTTAGTCTAGTTTGAAAACACACCCATATAAAAACTAGGTGCATGCACGTGATACGACTGTCAGTGAGCTGAAAACCACCCTTGCGCTCCATCGCTACGCTTTCACAAATAGTCACTCTGTTCAACTCACCTGTCTTTGACCTCTGAGCCCTTTTTTAGTGGCAGAAACATCATCGTCAATAAGACAAGGAAGAAAAGAGCTCGGATGATGGCCAAACTATTCAAGTTCCTTTAAGTGATTGGTTAGTCTGGTGCCAAACTGTGCATTTTGGTTATTAGTATTTTATACCATTTTGTTGAAAGAATTCCAAATACATCATCAATATTATGTTGTTTTTTCATTCCTAATATGGGATACCAATTAACATATCAGCTGTGATCATATATATCTTTTCAAGGTGCGCTGTGTAGTATTTCTACTTTAAAATATGGCCTGAAAGTTTCATGACTTTTCCAAATAAAGAGCTCTGAAGTTTGGCCAAAGTATATGAATTCTGGGATTTATGTGACCACTAGTGGGATGGAGATGAGATGGGCTGAGAACCACCTTTTACACTAAAAAAAAGTGACAAAGTGATAAAAGCTAGAAGCAATGTTGTTTTTTTCTCCACTGGCAGAGTTTCTTCTACATGGGTGAGTTTGATTCTGAGGCTTCTGAAGTTCTCACTGTGTTATCTGATGTTAGTATCTTTGCTAAGTTGTTATTTGTCGATCCATGGTTCAGACTAAACTGTGACAGATCTGATCTTGTTGGGGCGATTCCAAACAGATCTGTAGTGCAGCTATTGACAACACAAACGGTAAAGAAAACAGAAATGATATGTTGTTTTAAATGAGCTGTTATCTGCCTCAAAAACACAGCTAAGCTAACAGAGCTATAATGTAAACTATTGGCTACCACTGTGTACGTATGTGAAGACTTCAGTGTTTTTTCATTGAACGAAGAAAACATATCAATATAAAATATAAATGATCTTCAATGAGTGGTATGGTTTGTGGTTACAGCGCTGATTTGTTAGCAATTCAACGCATGTTCTGGAAAGCAACTTAACTCTTCTGGAATATCAATACTACATATAACCTCTTTAACGGATGTGCAACAATAGGCCCCAGGTCCGGTACAAAAGCTGTGATAAAGTTGTACTGTGATCATTTGGCATTTAAATAACCTCACCAAACACACACAGAATAAATTAATATGATAAGGACGACCCCATGGTGCGGGATAAGAGATTATGCATGCAGCCAATCAGAGGTCATGGTCAGTATCCAGAATGACCAGTCAAATTGCAAGCACCATCCTCACCTCCAGATCAGGTATCACGCAAACTCTGCAGTGGGTGTCCTTATTTATAATGGGGAGTTTTGAGGTTTGACAGCTTGTGATCAGAGTTTTTTTGTCTGATGCAAAAAAACAAAAAAAAAACAAACAAACCATACATGGAAATCATCCTCATGTTGGAGTACTGTGTGTATTAATGCAAACACTTATAGCTTCATTCAAAAATGCAGTTTCTGCCACATTACTTTCTTGCCCTTGGTTGTTTGACTATAATAAGCCACCATCCTCACACAGCCCGAAAAGTTTCTCAAGATCATTAGATACATTAAGGATGACCCTGCACTAGCCAATTAATCTAGTAGAAAATGAGTTTTGGCTGTAGCTAAGATCAAAGCTACTAACATTAGCATCCCCACCACCCATCTCTACACCCCGCTACCTGGCTCAGACTTCCACACTTTACATTTTACGACCGTGCGTCCCTTGTAGTTGAGCCTTGTATCTCATAATAAAATCAGAAATCACTCTGATGTGACTATGCTGTGCCTTTTATGTAGGATATTATTGCTAAAGGATGATATCAGTGTGGATTAAAATGATGAGATCTGACATTTCATGTAGATTTAAGGTCAAAATCTGGATTTTACTGGCAAACAATCTCCTTGCGTAATTGTGCTTCTGGTCCTGTGGCTTCTCAATGTAGTGAAAAGACATGAATCTAATTTGCCTGAACCAATAATTATTAATTTAGCAAGCTGTGTTTGCTTTTATGAAAATCCAGAGGCACAATGTGTGAAAAAAAATATCTATCTTGTTCAAAAGCAGTCCAAGTGTCTCTGTAGATAAAGCAGATGCTTTCTCACAGGCGATGTCGACTGTTAAGTCTAACATCCATCTTGTTGGCAGAGGTTTTGTTTTATATCATCCTGCATGCAACACGGATGCTGATTGGCTTCCATGATTAACTAAACTGCAACACTAAGGGGGGGAAACTTTTTCCCCCTTTTCAAAGAGATCAATTTTGGAAGGACAGTCAACTCCATCTTTTTAATTACATTAATGAATAACGTGTCATGTGCTCCATTTTTGTGACGTATAGGTGGAGTAAAATTTGGCAATTGAGAGGAGAGCACCATCAAGTCAGTGTTGGCCATCTCCCAGGCAATAACTCTGCCTATGGATATTTTATGAAACCGCTAATGGATGTGACAATAATTGATAGTTGGTTGCACTCAGTCACCATTTGTCCCAGCATGCTGAGACAAAAAGCACTTGTTGGCTTCCGAGCAGTAGCAATAAACACTGCTGCAGGTAACACCTAATAACTGCTGGTTCACATGGAAACACTGGTGCATCCGAAACACAGCAATGGAACTATAAAAACCATTAGCAGAACTCCACAGCCATCCATCAGAGATGATTTTTCTTCACAGACAACCAATCAGACTTAAATTCTGTTCGTTAAGCTCAGACTGCCTTGTGCAGTTACTCAGCATATGTCTGCAGCTCAATTTTTTGGAAGAAACATATTTTTTCCAACAAAATTGAGTGTTCCATGTGGCGGCTCAGGCCTCAGTACGTATGGCGCTCCAGCCAGTAAAGCAGAGAATTATACCGAGGCCCCCCTATGCTCCTCTTTGCAAGCCACTGATCACAAGCTCAGTAATTTTACAATGGTCACTTACTTCATCCCCCCGCATCCCTTGCTCCGACAGCGCGAGACAGCTGACACAGCATTTATCTTCCTTAGCAATTTGAGCATGCAGACCAGCTTTTGTCCATCTCTGCCTCTGTACTTGTTACAGCAGAGGCGTTGTATACTGAGACGGTGTTAAGTGTGCACTCTGAGGATTAAGCATTAAGGTGTGTTTTTGTACAGATTTTTTCAGGATGTTTATCTCAAAGCATGTTAAGTTACTTCTCAGAGCTTTGAATTAACATTTTGGCAGTCTTTATAAATAAAGGAAACTACTTTCTCTTCACAGTAACAAAAAACAGACTATCTATGAATAATCACTGATCATTTAGCAGCCCTTCCTTTGTATGTGGAAAGATCCGTCTAAGCGACAAGGCTTTGATCGTACCGTTGCACCATTCCATACAAATTGAAATGATGCATTCTGTTTTTCCGTCACAGGAGAGCAGCTTCCCATTTTCCGCTCCCACTGTCAAGTTGTGCACAGCTGCATAAGTTTGCGCGGCTGTGTGTGGGGCACAGGAAATGGCTGTTGACAGCATAATGGGAGTATGAGGATGCAATATAAATCCTTAATCATGTCTGAATCATGAACTGCAGAACTCAAATGCACACACCATTCTTTTGGAACAACTGCAGACAGAGCTAAGACTGTGAGGTGCTTTAGCCCTATTCTAATATGCTCCTTTTGTTTTTGCTTTAGATAATACAACATTGTCTAGTGATAGATATTTTCCCTGAGAGGAAATATCAACATATTCATAAAATCTATCAAATACTTGCTGAAATACGGCAGAAAATGATATTCTTCCCATGACAGCCCAAATATGCAGTTTTTTTCATTCCTCGTTCCTCAATCCCTTGAAGTCATTTTCAATTACAGAACAAATCAAGAGGACCTTAATTCAAAGACACGAGTTGCATATGAGACGGGTCACCTCCTATACTAGTTAATCAAAACAGAGCACGCAAAAAAAAAAAAAAAATGCAAAAAGGAAGCCCATTCCTCATGCTGTGGGACGGCAGATTTGACTCTGAACATGATTACGAGTTCGCTTTTCATGCAAATCGCTTGTCTAAGCCGAGAAGTTC
The DNA here is from genome assembly GCA_030068375.1 of Ostorhinchus rueppellii. Lineage (NCBI taxonomy): Eukaryota > Metazoa > Chordata > Actinopteri > Kurtiformes > Apogonidae > Ostorhinchus > Ostorhinchus rueppellii. The sequence continues at coordinate 16,117,428 of JAQQZY010000011.1, forward strand.
ATTACTAATGGCACTTCCCATCAAGTTGGGGGCCCATCCGAATACTAATAAAATATCCCCAAGTGTGTTGGAATTTGTCACCTCAAGTCCCCCCTCTCCTCATACAGTAGCATGGCAATTACAACAATGTGTTTTTTACTTCATGGAATTAGGCGTCACCCCCTGTTGGGAGTTTCCCACAACAGATGCTTTGCAGTTGATTCCACACACCATTGGAGCCCAAATGAACTAAATGAACAGTCACTTTATATGTAATAGGCCTACTGTAGTATTTCTGCTCATTTATTTAGCTCTCAGATGCTGGATAGTGCAAGGCTTTCATGAAAACGTCAGTGCAGAAGGTAAATACTGTTTGTTGGTGATGTTGCTGGCCTAAAATGTAGTTTATGTCAAAGACCATCAAACGGTAGAGACCTGTTTTTTTTTTTTGTTTTTTTTTTACTGTATGGACTATTCTAGGAAATGGAAGTATTTTCATCTCCTAAATAATATATAAAGCACCCTCGAGGTAACCTTGTGCTACCTGAAGTTGCTCATACAGTAAACTACCCTCACAGTGTGCTCCAAGGTCCTTCACATCCATAGTCGGTTCGACACTGACCATTTGCATGAGGGATACACTCTGTGAAGCAGATCTCAATTTGAGGTTATAACAAAAGCCAGTGCTCGTTTTATTGCCATAAGCTCAGTTTGTTCTGGTCTGTCTGTTCAGCACTGTGGCATTATCTTCCTTCTATTTGTATCTGATTTTTGTCTAGCTTTCTTTCTTTTGTGTGACTGATTGCTGTCGCACATCTTTTATTAGTAGTTTGTAGATTATTGCCTAAAATATTCACAGTAGCAGTGTTTTGTTTTTTTTTTGGATGGGAGGCAATGTGATGATAGGGAGCACACCTTTTATATTCAAAGTCGAATAAGAAAATGCTTTTTTTTTTTTTCTGTTTTTGTGACGGCGGGGGGAGCCTTGTCCGTGATAGGCCTCTACTCACCTTCAATACATTGATGGGAAAGGAGAGCGAGCAGAAGAGCAAAATGGAAATGGTAATAAACATGCTAATGCTAGGCCGCGGAGCCAGGGAGAGCAGCTTCAGCCCATCCCTCAGCAATCTATTGGTGTGTCTGTGCGTGTGTGTGTGTGTCTAAGAGAGAAAAAACCGAGATAGAGACAGAGGGAAAGGAAGAGGAAATGTGCATAATATTGCATGTGACTGCACACACACACACAGACACAGTCGTATACACACCCTCACTTTGTGCTCCAGAGTAAACAGAGGAGAGCTGCATGTGAACGTGCCACCTTTCTCTTTCAATCGGCCTCTGGAGACAGTGCAAAGGGTCTTTTGTTGGCTCATTGGTGAGATAAGAAGCGGGTTGGTGGGGTGGTGTGGAGTAGAGGCGGGGTGTGTTGGTGCTTCAGAGACTCAGAGCCAGCTTTTTTTTTTTCTTCTATAGGATGGAAGCAACCCTTTCAATAGGATCTCATTTGCCATGTTGTGTAATTGTGGCACATAATGGAACACACCTCATTCAGGCAGCCCAAGGCTTTTTTCTAAAGCCATTTTCTCCATTCACAGCCAAACAAGTCATGTTTTAGAGAGATATTACGCAGCCTTTTGAGCTCAGGGCCACTACATATTTGCCTTTGAATGGAATGTTGTGTGCAATCAAGATAAAATTTTTGCTCAGTGCTCATTATAAAAGAGACTGTCAACCAACTTGATATTTGTCATTTGACTTTTATTCTCACTGCTCACTGGAAGTAAACAAAGTGGCTGACCTTTCCTGCCTGGATTGTTGCACACATTTGTGCAGAGGACAGCACCGTATTAACAGCCGCCGGTCCCTGGCATTGAGTAAACTTGCAGCCCGAGGACCGCTATAAACAGTTTAAGCTAGCTAATCACACGAGAACACACAGGTTTATTCTCATGTAACACGGTCATGTGAGTATCGGCGCTGAAGTGTAGAGATGAAAAATGACTGATTTGAAAATTATTGCTGAGCTTTTCCATTAAACTACCGCGGGCTAGGAATGGATGGCTATTTGCATAATTTAACTGGCATCTTAATTATTGTGTCAGGAATCTGTATGCAAATGACTTAAGTCACTTAGAAACGGAAACTTACTTGGCTAAATGGTTAATGGACTAAATCTTATCAAGTTAGGATACACAACGTGAGTGTAACCAGAGTCTGTAATTTATCTGATGGTGAAATGTGAAAGTCAGAAATAAAGACAAGAGGACAGAACAGGACAGACAAAACAAGGAAATGTAGACTTACCTGGGTTTGCTGGGAGAAAAAGGGCATGTTAGTGGTGTGTGTTTTTTCTTTAGGGCTTGTTGGAAAGACCTACCACGTAAAACAGTGAGTCTGGTGGTAGCGCTCGTCTCTCCAACACTGTTGGAGGCGACGCATTCATATATGGCTTCATCTCGGGGCGTGCGCAATGGCTGAATTCTTAGCACTGAACCAGAGCCGTCATCAAACTCTATCACCTGCAGGTGCGAGAGACAAGATATGTTAAAGGAGATTTTTTTGTTCACAATGGGTGAGGGACCTTCTGCATAGAAAGAAAAGAAAAACAAGACATTTGGCTAACGACACTGATGGTGACTGACACAATGTGCTTCCTATGACAGAAAGAAAAGCTGCTGCCTACCTTGAATCCTTGTTTTCTAGTGTTTTGTGCTTATATGTTGTACATGTATACAGTAAATATACTTGCTGATAGATAATATATGAGCTTTAAACATATTTTTTGTGCTTTTTTTTTGCATCAACATATACTGAATGCTAGTTGATTAATAAAATGGTATGTGTAGTTTTATTCTTCGTATTAATCAGGGAAAAAAATAACCAATGCAGCTTACTAACTTTAAGAATGGGGAAGCTTATCTTGTCAGAAATGTTTTTCTCAGATCTCGGGTTGTATAATTTAAGTCTGAATGTGTCCCACTCTTAAAGTTAACACACTATCTCTTTTAGAAATGCATCACACTGGATTGTGTTAATGGGACAGAAACAAGCACAAACAGTTAAAAGGTGGCTTGATAAACGGTTACGGACAGTTGTACCATGAGGTGAAGCAGTGGTACAAAAGACAGGACCGACTGTATTGGACGGACGGACACATAAAATGCTCACAAACAGGTGTTTGTTGTAGCTTATTCAGCTATTTTTGCATGCTACATGTTGTATACTCACTGATTTTTAGAAAGCCCTGTGTCATAACTCAATCTCTTTTAAGCATAGAGGTAGATTTCAATAAAGATAGGCCAAGACCTCAGCTTCACACACACTCACAAACTCACACACACACACAGACACACACAGAGGCCTACAAACATTTTTAAAGTACACAGTATATCTGGTCATCTATTAGTTAACAATACACGTCAACATTTCATTGGCCAAGCTAAAGCGGTGTTAGCGTTCAAGCTGACAGCAGGTGAGGGCAAGAAAGAGCCTCCTTTCATAATAAAAGCAGAGTGAACCAGAAAGGAAGCTGATTGACTTTTAAAGGAAATGTTTTTTGTTAGAGGATGAGGCAGCAATGCATGACTGAACAGGCATGGAATGGTAGCAGCTAGCAAGCTGTGTGAGGCAACATGGGAATGGAAAGTAGCGTGTTAGCATTCAGCAGTACGAGCGATGTAAACGCTATGAACTCTGATAAGATTAGATTTCCATGGTTATGAGATGTAAAGAAGGGGCGGGACATGGTCTCAGAGCTCTGTTGAGCCATCGCTGCTTTGCAGTAGCAAAGCAAATATGGAAGCCAGAGCAGAGGAGAGAAGAAGTGACACTGTGATAGTCCCCAGGACTGACACAGAAATTAATAGAAATCTTATCAGTGTTCTGTGATGATTTGTTATTTCTCATGGGTATTGAGCCCAAGTGCAAAGCTTCAGCCAAAATAAGAGCAGCAGGACATGCATTAAGATAAAGATGCCACAAAGCAAAAGGATTTTCCAAGTGAAAGAGCTGCTTCTCCTTTCACTGTGCATAAAGCTGGCAGATGTGGCGTGATGCTAATGTAGGTATCTGGGTCACACCACAAGTTGTTTTTTTTGCCATCCAATTGCTCTTTTCTTGTTTTTTATTTGATTACAAAACTGTCTCCAGATCTTTTGTGTACTTGCTCATTAAAACTCATGCATGTTTCAGAGCCTGGCCAGCGTGATTATTAGAGCCTGCTAATGCGTGGTGGCAAGTCGGGGCGAATAAGCAAGTGAGCGGGGGCTTGGTGCAATGGATTATGTGAGTGCAGAGCCAAAAGCAGTGCTGAAGCATTCCCATTTTTGTCGAGCATTTTACATCAGAACAATAGACCTAATACCTCAAATCTCTGGTTGCTGACTTTCTTCCCCTTCTTGTTCCACACAATCTTCGGCCGTGGATCTCCTGTAGCTTGGCAGATGAAGGATGCCACGCCTCCTTGCACGCCTGTTTGGTCATTGGGGGTTCTTAAAAACTTTGGTGGTGCTGGATAGAGAGAACGGAAAAATAAAAGATAACAAAAATAGTTAGTGAGCATACTAAGCACCGCCAGCAGAGTAATTAATCTCTCTTATCAAGCCCCACACACCAGAAAGTAACAAAGTTGCAGATTTCAGCATGTGGCTGTTAAGAGGATTGTGTTTGGAGGTCAGGACAAGAGATTGTATTGACTTTATTGTGCGAGTGGAAACAGATGATCAGTAGCTGAGATCAGAAGTAAAAGGACAGAGGTCTTGGGAGCAGAGTGTGTAAAGCGTTTTATATTGACCGTGGAGGTATTTCTGGAGTTCTGAAATCAAATCTGATTCTTGGAGTGAGGCAGTTTAGCAATCCTCAGATGAAGATGATGAAATATTTTGAAGGAAAATGGGAAAGTATCAAATAATAATTGGGAAAAAAAATCTGAAATAATACAGGCAATTTGGACCACATTTGATAAAGCAAGGAACCGCAGCTTGAAAGTGAGTGTTTCAGATTGACAAAGGAGTTAGTTGTGGCTTTCAAGGTACAATTTTCTTTTCCCTCCGACAGTGAGCATCTTCATAATGATACTGTCAGAGAATAGTCGTGAGTAAAGGAAGTGGTTTTTTTTGGTGTACTTAAAGCAACATAACTTTGTTTCATCCATCAGCAAAGCCATCTGTCTCTTCAAGATGTTTCATATTGTGTCGTATAGATGATACTCTGGTTGGCGTGAATCATTTGGCCGTTCAGTTAATCATTTATAACACTTCCCAAACAGTAGAAAAACTAAACGCTTCTGTTCTCGGCCATAGCTTATATTTGCAAGCTTGTCCAGCCGCAGACATTGCTAATCTCTAAAAAAAAAAAAAAAAGAAAAATCAACACGTGGAACACTTTGTTTTTACACCGCGCAAATGAGACATGCACCTGATAAGGACCTTGCAGCACTCTGATTGGCGATGTGAGCATTCTGTTGTTCCTAATTGGTCCCTCAATTCAGCAAAACAAGTCAAGTGTAAAGGCAACTTGGATAAAAATGCTAAAAATGCAGGGGAGTGGAGGTGAGAGAATAGCAGAGGGGAACAGTGTTTGCTTTGTGTAGACACTGCACGGACATTCCCATGTACTCGGCTGGTTTTACAAGCCTCTACGATGGCTGATTTCTCCTGCAGCGAAATAATTTCTCTTTCCTGGAGTTAGATTTTTAGAATTCCACTGTGCTAAGTAAAGTGATTTGCCTTTCAGTCAGACTTTCCTCATCCTCTTTTATATATTTTTTTTCTTTGTACTTTCGAAGAAATGAATTCAGTTTCACTTATTTTCTCCAGGATTATCCGTCCTTTCTCACTGGGTAAATTTTCTATTACTACTGGTGAAAAATCAAAACACACCAAAATGATTAGTAATCAAAGAAACCTGTCTCTTCCCTGATGAGATTGTGATTGTGAGATTGAAATTCCAGCTCTATCATAATGATCAAGGCTCTTGTAATTTCAACAGCAATAATGTCATAGCGTTAAGTCAGACCCCCTAGTATTTTCCTCTGAAGCTAGAGTGCTAGCGTCAGTGGGAGGTGTAGCTCCATCTGTCCCCCCTTTGGAGCAACTGTTTGCCTTTTATCAATCACTTCAGCAGGCCATTAGGGGCCACACAGCTGCAGTAATGCCAACCATCTGAATTACCTCATCTGTGCGCGTGAGAATGTGTGATAGCGCTTGTTCGCGTGTCTGCGTGCGGACTGATTTCCCCTCCCAGATTGTACAGCCCAGCAGCAACAGAAGCACCGCATGTGAATGACAAATTAACCTGCAGGATTGTTGGAGAGGCGGCATAAGATGTCTGGTCAGCAATCAAAAGGGGGAGCAGATAAAAAGGCGAGACACTGGGTTTCCACTGGTGAAAGGAATCTGGGAAATCACCTGATTGCCTTATGATGTACGCAGTTTTTTTTTTTTTTAACAAGCAGGCAAACACACACACACACACACACACACTCATCTTCCCCTCATTCAGCGACTGACATGTCTGACAGGTGGGCAGCAGAGTTGACACTGTGTAATTTGTACGCCACAAAAAGCATCATTATATCTGCATTTGCGCCTTATCTCGTTGACTTGGCTGGGATGTGGTGCACATTGGCGCCCAGCCAAGAGGGTGCTGATGGGTAATTGATATGCTATTGGGGCTGTTTTCGCTCTGGGGCCATTCATTACGGCTCGGTGCGTCTCCCCACGCCGGCTGTGATAGACTGCTACGACATGAACGGGAGATCAGCGCTGGAGGTGAGGGGAAGAGGGTGGGGGCAGTCATCGCACAATGGGGAGTGATTGAGGCGTGACACGGAGGTAATGGTGTTTTCACAGACATGGCCGCTGATATCACCATCATACCCCCATTTTAAGTCTGCCGCTGACAAACATCCATTTTGGCCGACTCGTCGTATAGCTCCAGGTAGACAGAGGCTGATTAAAACCTCGGTTTCCTCTGAACAATGTCATGACTACCACTTTGACAGCAACCAAAAAGATATGGTCTGTGAACAAACACTGTGCGAACATGCACCGCAGAAAGACCTGGTATCACATGATTTGATTGGAGAATGGTCGAGCAAATATATATCCACCTTATTTGTGTCTTCGAGAGTATCCCACGATGTAATACCACAAAATCAGATATATTTGTTGCAACATAACCAGCAAAACAACAAGGCATATGTTAAATATCTTTTTGACAATATATTAAAAGTTTCCAACAGTGTTTATAGAAATCCTCTGGCTGTTTAATTTGTTTACCTGCCAATGCCAACATATCACTTTCCCTAATGTGACTTGCAACTATTTAATTGGAATCATCATCATTTTAACGTACATCAGTGCATGAAACATAAATCGAACTATACATTATGTTGCTTTGTCTCATTTGGAGTGTTGGCAAAAACAAATCCAATAATCCACTGCAGCTTCAGGACGTCACCTTCTACTATGTCTTATTATTTTGATTAAAGAGACCCCTAGCGGCATAAATTACATACTATGCAATTAATATGAGGATATTATGAAGCAGGATGTAGAATAGCATCGTTTTGGTTCATTACAGAGAATGAAAATGAACTGGCGTTGAGTAAAAACCCTTGTTACCTCTGCTGCACATTTGCATTAATACCACGGCTTGGCACCTGTTAATCCAGTGCTAAGCTGTCGCCAGCAAACAAATGAGAAGTGTAAAGCCTGTCGCAAGCTCCAAAGTTAGTGATGTGGACGTCTGCCTGCATTCCCTCGAGGTCATTATATAACCTTGTTGCATACCTGTATTTCTTCCCATGGAATGCATGGGCTGTTTCAGACAATGTGCGTGTCCAAAGGGCTGAAGGGGCGGACAGTTTAATGACTGGAAGTATATGTCTTTTCATGGACGGACATAAATCGACGCTGGAAGTCTTCAACAGTCACCCTTTGACTGTTTTTAAGGCCTTTAGAAACATATTTATGAATTTGTTTCATTTTGGGCAGCAGCGTGAAATACATTTTGGATACATTACCCTTAGAGAGAAAAGTACAATTTTTTACGGTCTGGCAGATGTTTAAGCAAACAATACCAGACGTAGCAGCAGGAGTATGAGAGCCGTAGTTAGCTCACAGACACTATGCTAAATGGAGCCTCTATTACACTGCCGTGCTCAGAGAAGAGAGGCAGGAGCATTATTTTTTTATGTTTTTCTCCCAATTAAATACCAACTCAAACTACTGTCCTTTAGATGCATTAACATCCTTGTGGGTTAATGGTAAGAGACTGCTATTATTGTTTACAAGAAACGTGTCCATTACAAAGACTCGGCAAGCTTAACACCACAAATTGCATTACAGTTCTGTCAATCATAACTATGCTGCTGCTGTGGGTAAATTTACACTCCTAAAAGTAAAGACCAATAATGGCAGGAGAATGGTAATGTTCAGAACTATGTATGACTGGAACTCTTTCTCCAGAACACACACACAATTCTAATCAGCTAAATACAACCAAACATATGGGATATTTTCAAAGGCATAGCACATTATGCACTGTATTTTGTTTGGGCTACATGTAGGTTTGTTGTTTTAGCAAGAGGACCATCTTATATTCCAGTGTAGGTACTCATACTTCAGTCTCTGTAAGAGGATACAACTGAAACACAGAATAGCATTAGGGCTCACTTATGCTCTACAGACGGAGTGTTCTGTCTGTACATTACTGTAGCTTGCGGATGTGGACCCAGATGGACGAAACAGAGCAGTATCACCGGGAACAGTGGAGGAAGTGTTGGGATTCAACAGAATAATTACCCTAAATAGTAGGTGAAAAACTACTATTACTACTATTAACATTTGCAGTAAAACCTTCTCTGTCGTCGCCATGTTTGTTATTATTGACTTTCTTCTTCTCATAAAACTTTACTCTTCCACATGGTATTCTGCCAGTATGGTAATTAACCCCTTGATGACTGAATTTATTTCCAATTATGGCCAAAAGATGTCTGTTTATGTTTTTGCTTTCAAGTAGATAGTATTTTAGTTGCATTTGGGGAGTGGAGGCGGTTTGATGTGAATTCGCGACAATCGGCGTCAAAGGGTTAAGAACAGCACTGTCAGGTGGATTGATTCAGAAACACTCATTCCAATGTATTGTTCCAATGCATGACAACATTAGAAACGGACAAACATGGGCCCGGTGTGCGGAGATTATTTAAGCTCCTCCAGCGATTCCCATTCTTTCTCTTACACGCTCACTGACCTGACCGTCTCTTATCCATAGTTGTTGTTTAGTTGTGTTTTGTTATGTTTGATTAGGTTCATTCATTTCTGCTTGCAACTTACAGCACTTCCACACACACCATTTCCACTCATGCATATCCGACAGCACTGACTTAACCGAGTTCCACATCTCATTATCGAATCTTTAATTTGGTCCAATTCGACTTATTTGATTTTCATTTGATTATTTAATTTGGTTAAATATGGTTAGAAAAATATAACATTTAGACTATTCTCTGTAAATGCCAGGTGTCTGGAGCATGAGTCATGGATGGGTCTTGGTGACATGTCCTGGAAGAATGTTTATGTATCTATCTGCCTTTTTCTATCAAGTTCAGGGCCAGAGCAGACTGTTGTCCTTGCAAAACAGTCCAGGAGACCAGGTGATAGGGTAGATGGGGAGAAGAGTATAGAAAGTACAACATACGGTCATTGAACCCATGCATCACCATGTTTTGGACACCTTGATCAACGTCATTATGGTTTGATATTTGGACCAATGTGCGCACTATCCATGTTCTTTTACAATAACTTAGACTTCCTGGTGACTTCCTGGATCTTACTGTATGTACTTGACTCCTTGCAAGTAAAACCTCCTGACTCCAGAATCCAGTCATTCTGTCTCTTGTCTCAGCGAGTATCACAGAATTTTTTCTATCAATGGTCAATAAAGAAAAGCTGAACATAGTGTTGTCTCGCTTTTTGTTGTGACCTTTTGAGCTGGGTCATGACGCTATTTACATACATAAAGCGAGCATAAATGAGCCTTAAAAAATAAGAGTTACAGGGGGAAAAACCAAAATTGGAGACTGAAGTATCCAATATTTAGAGTGATCTTCATTTGTGCTTAATTTGTCTTGATGATGAGATACACTGAACTAATATTTTTACCAGATTTCCTTCAACACATGTTCGATTTGATGGGTTTTTTTCATCGTTTGGGCTCTGTTTTTGTCATGAGAACAGAAATCGTTCTAAATGCTGACTGTGTCCTGTAGAATTCAGGTGGTTTTTAATGCTGTGTACAATGTTTTCCGATAGTTTTGTGTTGTATTTTAACAAAGAGATTGAGATATTTATATTATTGCTCACTACAACTGTGTAAAACCAACCTATCCAAGAGTGGCCTGTATATTAGTAAAACACAGTATATCAGAACATACATGATATTTTCAATGGATATGAATAAATATATTGGATACTAAGGATGCGAATGAAACTGAAAGTGAAAATTATAGTGTGTAACTTATGGTACGTAGTGAATACTAATACAGAGCAATAAAATACAAGTCAATATTGGTTGATTTTGCCACAATAATCAGATAACTTTTCAGAATAAGTTACGAAGATTTGTAAAGATTAAAAAATTACACTGCAAAATAAATGAAAGACTGCTGAAATATTTAATTGGTGTTTGTAGTTTGTGTTAGTATAAGATGTTTTAAGATAAAGTGACCTAAACTTGACTTGTGGTCTTGTATAACTATAGTATCTCAGGTTTGTTGTCAGTTACTGTAAATATATGTCAGAGTTCAGGAGGAAGAGCTGCAGCTTTGGGGTTTCTAAAACTAATATTAGGGGGAAAAGGCAATTAATGTGTTTTTTTTTTTTTTTTTTTTAATACAATGTCAGGGAAAATAAAACCTAAAATAGTCACCCCAACATCAAGCTAAAGTGAAGCTGAAAAGAGAAAATAATGGAATCCTACAGGAGAGTAAGGTCTCTATACATATGTAAAAGGCTGACTTCTATTTTACATTCTTTAGTTTGCATTTTGTGAGGCTGAACAAGAGGTTGTACCTGTTGCCACAATACTGGTCAAGAATAACAGAATAGCAAAGATAACACACATTTCTATCTCCATGTTGAAGTCATAAAAAAAAGCCCGACTTCAGAGCATCTCGCGGATCTGCATTCATTACAAGTTTGTTTGATATTGGCTTAACTCGGAGCCAAACACTGAATTTAAATTTAAAGACTGCTCTCAAAGAGGTCAAAGTCTGAGCTCCATTCATAACGGCCCAAACATTTCAAGTCATCAGGACTCCACCATAGACTAAAGTTTGATCTGCAAAGCCATTAAAAAGCATGAATCAAAGAGTAGAGAGAAGAACATTATTAAACCGACTTTCCGTTGGAGCCTCTATTCGGCGCAGACATCAGTCCAAGACGGCTCGGTTTTCACAATTATACTGACTGACATATTCAATTTCATTTGCATGAAAGGGGCCATTTCCTCTCTGAATCTTTAACTTGCAGGGTGAGGTGGGGTTGTGGAGGGTGATAATTAATCCTAACACATTGGGTGGCAGTCTGCAAATGCGCGCCTCCATTTTGGACGTATGAGTAGAAGAAAGGAGCATTTAAAGATGCCATTAACCCCCTTCGACATCTTTAAGCTGCAGCGTATCAGCTCTGTAATATTGATGAATTGTTTGGCAGCGAGTGGCACAATTTTAACTATAAGAAGCTCATGTTGTGGAGGATAGAAGTGACGCGTTTAGTATGCACGCCAAGGATATTAAGCACTATGGAATCCTTCAGGTATCTAAAATCCTGTGAAGTAATTTCATTATTATCGCATTCAAAGTGGAGAGAGGATGAGTTGGTGTTGATTGTGAAATGCAGTTGGCGACGTGCTTTATAAAGCAACAGCCTCTCTATGGATTAATTAACTGTGTATATAGTTGAGGAACATCTGACTCCATGCCAGTGAGGAGAAGGAAAAAAAAAACAAGATGGTGGAAATGCAGACGCACATATGCAGTGATAAATACAAACTAACAATGCAAAGAAATATTTGAAGAAAGAGGGAGCGGAGATAAAGCACACATACTAACCACTGGAACAAACACTGGCATAAACCAGTTTCTTAGGGCACTACAAAGCTCTCTATCTGCAGCATTATGATAAAATTTAGTCTTTTGTAATGCCGACAAAACAAACTCCACATTGTATACACTCACAAAGGGTCTCGGCAGACTGAGAGAAAAGGAATTGGAGCTTAATTAGAACTGCTGGCTGATTTGCATTGCATGCTCATCGGTAATCTTGCCTTAAATGGAAACTGAAATTCTTATTGCAATTAGTGATTACTTGAAAAGGGATATGGCCCCCGAATGATTGTTAATTACTGGATCAGGAATAGTACATTAATTCACTGCAGAGGTTTTAATGCAGTGCAATGATGGGGACCCGCTCTTCCATCAATATTGTGCTGCTTGTCACACATAATGAAGTTCATACTACAAGCCTTCTTCCCCTCTGCTCCCCCCTCTTTCCCAACTGCTTAAATGTGCTCTCTAAGCAAAATTCATAACAGTCATTATGTAAAACTAATTCAATAGAATATACAAGAATGCAGCTTAATGATACATTAATATTGAGGCTGCATACGGACGCGAGGGCTGCAGGTTCATTTTGTGATAGGGTCAGGATCTGTGATGTGGCTCATAAGCGCCTGAGAGTCTCCTGTGAATAAATAAATGCGTATCATCACTTATATCACAGCTTCAAAGGCAGGGAAACCTACAGCGTGCATTAACACACACAACCCAACAGTGTATTCTCCTCGCCAAATACTCAGCCCAGCGACCAAAGTTGCAAAATCATATACCAATGGGACTTTCTTAACCTCAGTCAGTGTGTATTACTCATGCTCAGTGGGGCTGCTATGCAAGGTCTGAGCTTCTGGCTACAGCACTGCAGGAGTTAGGGCACAGACAACAGCAACAGCTTCAAAAAGAATGGCTGATGCTCTTGTCCCACATTCGGTGCACTGACAGATTCCCTGACAAGATTGGGGGGGGGGGGGTAGAGAGAAAAAGCTTTCGCACACATTGCACACATGCACAGCACTCCCTCATGGGTGTTAGAATATTCTCACAGGATGGAAGGAACATTGGAAATAGGAGAGTGACATTAATAAATTGTAGGGTATGGGACAATGGAAAGTTCCATTAAATAAATATTATGGTTTTTTTTTTTCTTTTGTAGACTAGGGCTGAGCATGTTATCTTGTGTTTCTTGGGATGAGATGGAAACTGAAAGGCTTCATTATTCAATTATCACTGTAGATTCACAAAGGCAAAACCCCTCTCAGTTCTGCGATGACAGCGCCATGAGATGCGTTAGCGTCTTCTGTGTTAAATAACAGTGTTTGCAGAGGAAAACTTGTGGCCTCTTTGCATCTCTCTCTCTCTCTCTGTGTGTACACGAGCTACCACGATCTCCCACGGGACACATTAGCGAGGTAGAGGGATCCAGTTTGTCACTTAATAAAACAGCCCACTCAAACAGATGGCTTTGTTCAAACGGCCCCCGACGCTTTAAAAGCTGGAACTGAATCGCTGCTGTGGCAAATCAGACACATGAAAGCCCACCTCACTTTGCGGTGAAAACTAAACAGAAGGAAACACATAAATATTGAATTGCGCCACTGTCGGCGCGAGACCATCCACCTGAAGAGGGGGAGGGAGGCGGAAAGCACTAGACCTCCTGTCGGAAATTCTGAACATCTGGGCTGAGGTTGTCACATGCAGATGCAAAATAATACACCAGCTTCACTTTCAATAAGACTTAATTTTCATCTCCCTTCATTCATTACTTTCATTTACACAAATCTGAGGCCAATTTGTGTGTGATGATTTGTGGGGGGAAAAAAGAAAAGTCAAGCAAGAAGTATGAAATTTGGATTTGTTTGTCTTGTTTGTTTTTCCTCCAATGTCTAGAAAAAAAGAGAGAACACAGATAAGTAATTCTAATTGTGAAGGCTTACTCTGTTTGGTAGTCAGTGCAGTCTATTTGCAAAAAGTTAATTATCTGATAGGATAGGCTGTGGCAGCCACTAACACAGAAAGGCATTTGTTCATTCTGTTATCCACTAGGCAATGGAACGATTCATTAAATGGCAGTGCTGCAGCAAAATGGCCAATAGTTATCATGCTGGAGCTGCACAGACTTGAAAAGATTTTAAAAATGGCAAAAGCGATAAACACTCTTTGGGCATGTCAGCTTACTGCCAATGTAATGATGTGTGTAGGTAGTGAAAGAACAAGTTTGTGTGGAGCTGTGATCCTTTCAACATACATGAAATGCACATTTGATGTGATTTAATAGGGAAATATCAAAGAGATTTGCAGATGTCGATCTACAAAGCTGCTGACTTTATTACACTGAGCAAAATGAACAGAAACAGATGGGAAATTAAGTCAAAAAATTAGATTGGGATCATCAAACTAATCGATTAATCGGATAAACACAAAAGACTCCCTTCTCAAAGATGAGTATTTAACCCAAAGTAATATAGGCTGCAGACTAGTCACTCATGATTACATCCCCACGATGGCTACGGGTATAGTTAGCAAGCACTAGCCCACCACCCAGACTTGTTACTAGCAAGCTATAGTCTCCAACCAGCTCTGGTTATAGACGATCAAACTTGTGTTGTATGGATTAGTTCTGGTCAATGACAGGTGACTTTAGTCTGGTGGCCTGACAAACAGAGATGGATGAAAACAGTTTAATTACAACAATTGTGTCTAACTAGCTAGCGGGCTAAAGTAATCACTGTGCCATGGGATTTTGGCAATTTTTTCCCTCCATATTCAAGTTTGATACATAAACAGCGGACTACGTTTCAGTCAGCCTGGCACCTGAAGCCTCAGCCAGGCTGCGGTGTGTTTTCCTCTGGTACGCTGCACAGCATCACAGCTCCATGCCTCAATACTTCCATGCTCACGACCCAACAAATCAACAGCCGAATTCCTTGCCAACTCTTTTAATAATCGATTTGGATAGATTTAATCAGTTCTTTGTTGCAGCACTAATATTAGATGTAATATGTTCAAAATGGAGTCATTATGCTCAAGCCTGTACTGTTTCTTCATAGTGTGAACTTCATATTGTTTTCTTTGCCCTCAACCATGCAGCAGAAAAGCTCGCCTCATATTTATCTCTGTAAAAGCAGAGATGGGTTATGTATGAACTCATTTCATGATTTCCACATTGTATATTTAAACAGACTGTAATTTTATGGATAAGCAGTGCCAAACTATTTCCAATAGATGCCAGTTGTCGAGGCCATAAGAAGTGACACATTCCCTGCACTGTTTTCTCAGGCACGGACAGACAAACCAGCTCATGCTCCAGAAAACCTGCAACATGACATCTGGCTTCCTTTCAGGAGCTCGGCTATTTTGCACATTTCCTCCGAGCGCCAACCAGTTCAGTCCTTTTAGGGGGGAATAAGACTAATTTTTCTTATCTACTGGAGTTCTGACCATCACATCCTGACAGTTTTCACATTTTCTGGAAATACGTAACACAACTGTGAGAAACAGAAAGCTACAATTTAAAATACTTTACTTTCCTGCAAACCATTCTCTGCAACCCCCCCCCCCCAAAAAACATAGCGATGGCTATCATCAAACCAAAAACCTATTATTGAGACAAAGAATATGCACGGCAGGTACTACAAACAGTCACTCAGGAACCACAGCGACCTTTTACACACCAATAATTTGATGCAGCAGTGAAGATAAAGTACTGCATACAAAAGAGCAGAAGAAAAGTGGAAGTAATTTACACATTCTGAGGTTTAAAAAAAAATCAGCTTTTGCTCGTTAATGCATACAAAAAGTGCATTCTGCCACTGTTAATAACATAAAAGCACAGCGGAAAGTGATGAATCTCACCCACTTAGACTTGGCTACTATAAACAACTGTTTGGACAGTTTTAGACACATCTGACCTTTGCACATACAGCGACTAGCTAGGTGTAAATGCTATGGGTTTAATTATTCCTTGTTACTTCTGTCACAAAAAGAAATGCACACTGTTCTTATAATGCTGCCACTTCCAATAAATTGCAACAGTAACTGTTCTGTTTCTCTCCTGGTTTGATTTAATTATTGAAAAGCCCTGGTTTAATTAGCAAGAATTACATTTTTGTGGTCAAAATATTGCCTCAAAATGCTCCATTTGATGTAATGTATGTCAAAATGCCAGAGTTGTCCCAATTAATTAAATTCCAATTATTACTCTTAATGTTAATCTTTTTCATTACATTTTAATTAGTTTGTTTTACATTAAATAAACGACATGTAATGCTTCGGAATAGCACATTAGCTGTGTATGCGTGCGTTGTTTTTGTCAGCTGCGCATTATTAATGTGTCTCCAACTAAACCACATGCAGTAAATCTAATTTGAGGTCTTTGAAATCTTAATTGCGAACCCCCGAAGAAAATAGTTCAGCTCGTGTGCGCGGCTATGTCTTTGAAGAGCTACAGATGGGAAACAAATGAGGGTGGGTGGTATGAGGGTCAGACCGGCGGATAGGGGTTTGCGCTCAGAAGCAAACAGTGCAATGTCACCCCAGGAACAGAAAAACAACAACCCTCAGGGGGCATAATTAAAATAATCCAGTGAAATTAAGTGCTTCAGATCACTTCTGAAAGGGGCCTTTCCTTGATATGTGTGGATGTGGGGATGATTCATTGAGAGATGAGTAGAAGAGTAAAGAGGATGTCTCATGTTTACAGTGCACGGGTGTTAATAGACACTTCTCTTATGAAACACGGTTGTGGATACATATCCTTTACACCACATTCACCAGCCTCACAGGAAGAGAAGTTTTAACTTTGGAAGAGAGAGAGAGAGAAAAAAAAAAGAGAAAATCCACTGAAATCCTGCTTTTCTAAGGTGATTATCCAAAATGTAGTTTGCTTTAACCTTGGAGACATTCAGTAAACATTGATTAAAAATAAAACCAAATAGGAAGTTGACTCGCATTAAACTTTCTTCGGGTGGCAAAATACACCATTTTGGAGTGTAAACTGAAGGCGAAAGCATGTGTTACTGTTTGGATAGCTGTGTGGGATGCAGCACATCACTTAAAACCCAAAGAGGATGCACACACTCCAAGGAACAGCTAATGACATGAGAAAAATATCATGAAGATTTCATTGGTGCAGCGTCTTTCCAAGTATGTTTTGATGAGAATTTTAATGGAATATTACATAACAGTTTTGCAGAGAAAGTTTGCACCAAAAAAAAAAAAAAAAAAAGCGGATAGATTTCTAAAGACAAGCTCGTTTTCTCTGGGTAGAAGGCTGTTGGGGACCGGAGATGTGGCCTTTGGACCGACGGAGATGGTTACGCTTCTCTTCTTAGTCCTTTTCACCCTTCGCCAAACTGAGCCTCCGTTGACAGAGCGAGAGGGTACACAAAAGCGCCGGCCTCAAGTGTAAATGTTTGCCAGCAGTAATGGGCTCGAGTCCACTGTGGCAAATGAATGTGTGTGGGTTTTATGTGTGTATTAAGTGTATGTACACAAGCACTAAAATGTGAATAGAAATGTATGTGAGACAATTACCCACAAGACCATTAGATATGCCGTCCTGCCATATATTACCGGCAATGTGAATTATGTGTGTCTGTGGAACTGAAAGGCAGAAATGTTCCTGTAAAACTGTAAAGACCTCCATGTGTCTGCAGTTCCTCAGTTATCTGAATTTACTGTGAGTAATGTGCCCGGCTTTTAATGCGCTGCTGTGAAATTGTCAAGGAGAATAAAAAGCTAACGGTAGTCTCACAAAATGCCAAAAGGTTTTATAAGACCTCAGGAAGTTACAACTTTATCTACTTTTGAGGACAGGATCACTTTTCTCCCAAGAAAGACCAAAGGTTAAATAATAGTTAAGTGGTAAGATGGTACACTGACTGTTATTTTTGTGAATATTCCAGCAATTGTAGTGCACTTAAGTGTATAAAGTGAGCATAAAATCAAATGTGAAGAGGGTCGAAGTGATGGAGAGGAGTCAAATTTCGGAGTCACGGCATAATCTATTGACGTCCAGTTTGTTTCTTTAACCTGACTTGTGGCGGTTTTAAATTCTTTAACAGGGAAGGTAAACAGCGACACATGCTTTTGTTTTTACCTTTCCATAACCTTTTAGCTCTTTTTCTTTTTAAAAATGTTATTTTTATTTGCGAATTTGACAGTGTACATCACAAACAAATAAACAAAAAACAGATGACAACAGTGAGAGCATCAAGGTTCAACCTTTAGACAAATAAAATACAGACACGTTCAGGAGAAATTAGGCTAAAAAGCCCAAATAAGCACATAAACGTATAAGATTATGCAGGTTCAAGGATTTCTTTAACATAAATATTCCATTTTTCCTAATGTTTTCTTCACACTTGTCAGCAGTGAGTCTTATGAGAAGGTCACCCTTTCCATGATGTGTTTTTATGCATTTTTAAATCACTGAATGGAACTTCATGTATCTTATCCAGGTTGCTCGCAAAAATGTTCACCGTAAGTTAATTAGGACTGATAACACTGTTAGCAAAAAGTCAATGCTAAGTAAGAATTTTAAGCTACATATATTGGTGCTTATTTTCCCCATAGAGATACTGGGTTTCTGAATTGTACCCATGTTCTGATGTATTTTTTATTATTTTTACAAGTTTACGTACAGTTCACTAGTAACGTTAGCTAATCTAGACAAGAAAAAGAGTTTTGTCCTTTTTTCCAGAGCTAAAGCAGTGCTACGTACGCCGCAAACATCAAACTCTTACAAGTGTGAGTTTTGTTTTTTTCATTTCTAGTCAAAATCTCATCATAATCACCTAAAGAGTAACTTTTCAGTGAGATATAAGAACTGATTTTTAGACCATAAATCTTGAAAATATTATTTGAAGAAATCTTACCAAGATAATTTTCACTTTTGGTTTTTTGTTCTTGTTTTTTTTTTTTTTTAAATTTGTTGTTGTTTTTAATAGTAAAGGCTTTATTTATGTATTTATTTATTTATAATCTATTCCTGTATTTCATTCCGTTTTTATTTGTTTTCCTGTACAACACTTTGGTCCACTGTGGTTATTTTAAAGTACTTTATAAATAAAGTTGGATTGGATTCGATTGGATTGTTCCATTAGCAGATTTTTTTTTTCTTAATTCAAGATTTATTATATATATATATATATTTTTTTTTTTTTTTTAAATCAAACAAAAAAAAAATCTGCCAATGCAACAAGTGAAAATGATCCTGGTAAGATTTCTTGGAATAAGATTTTCAAGATCTATTGTCTAAAAATAAATTTATATCTCACTTAAAAGTTACTCTTTAGGTGATTGTGTCATATTTCAA
>JAQQZY010000011.1:16136939-16151656 GCA_030068375.1 Ostorhinchus rueppellii
CACACACACACGCACACACACAGACACACACATCCACATTTTCCTTGACCTTGGTGGAAAATATCATCGGGGATATCACGAGAAATATGGAAAACAGAATTCATAAGGGCTTAGGAAAAGACACTAGATGAATGTTACATAAATCCATCATGGTGTTTCTACAAAAAACACACCTTTGTACTCCACCAGGGTCCTCTTACTTTGATGTTTGATAGAAGATATAAACATGGATAATGCAGTATAAAAGGGACTTCACTACCAAGGTTGGAGCAGAAATAGGTCCAAATAAAGGCTTGAGCTGAACTCATCCCACAAATTCATCCTTCTGTCCACTGTACAGATGCTGAATTCGGATAAACATGTCAAAATACTAAATCTGTTCCAAGTAAGCATACATTATATTCTAAATTATAATTATAAATCTACTGCCGTATATGTGGCCATTCTTAGGTTTACTCTGTGAATTATAAACATTACCAGCCTACATTTCTAATAACATTTTAACGACAAATACACTTAATCCAGCCCAGTTTTACTTTCTCTTCTTTCCTCAAATGCCAGTTCATGTTACAGTTTAGCTCTTTAAAGTGTATTATGAAGGAGCTGAAAAGTAATCACTGATAATCCTACAGGCTGCAATTGAACAGCACTGAAATTGAAGATATAGTCTAACTAATCTGCCAACTAAGCCCAGGTTCTGCTGCATTAACTTCGCGTTTTTCGCCAACACGTGTTTGAAGTATGAAACATATTAGACTGTTGTGGCGTAAGATGAAACTGCGCATCCTATCCTATTGATCATTTGTTTGCCTTACGTCAGTTCCAGCTGATATTTTCTGCTCTTATTGGAAACCACCCCTTGTTTTCTTCAATTTTTTGCTCATTTTAATGCCTGGTACAACTAAAAGTATATTTTTTTGGTGATAACAACAAAAATAGCTCATAATAGATTAATTTCAGAGCTGATATCTATCCATTTTCCATGTTTTCTTGATAAAAACCAAAATCACTTCAGTTCTTACATCAATATCTATGGCATTGTACTGACAAAAACGGTGCTGTTAGACATTCCGTTTTCTTTTCTATCTGTTTTTAGTCACATGATACACACAGGAGTTATACTTGATTGCATAAACATTGTTTTTGATGACGTTTGATGGTCTAATCATTTTTTTTTCCTGTTTAAGCTCATTTGCTTTGCATTTAGAGAATTGGGACAGCTATTTTCATTCACCTGTCACTCGGGTCGGAACTTTACCAAACAAAATGGATCAGAGCCCAATGTGATCTCAAATCGGCCAAACCAGTAAAATTAATTAATTAACTCATTTTCCAAACCCATTTTATCCTCACTGGGGTCACGGGGAGACCAGTGAAATACCAGACATAATAACCTTTACATAATAATCTAAATTTTTCACTTTGTTTTAATGTGAAAATATGAAGAACCTGAAGTAAGATGTACAATCTGACATTTCTTAAGAAAAGTAAATAAAGTTTGAACAACATTGTGTCTCAGCTCATTACTTACACAATGTACAGATCAACATGATTCTAGTGATTTGTAAAAATTTGACTTTTTCTACTTAAAAATGTTCAAGCTGTTCCAAATTGTTCAGGATATTCACGTTTTGACAATAGTTTAGTTTCTACATGTAAACATTTTCACAATGCAATTTGACACTCTTGAGAAATTACAATATCTAACGTCTTCAGTGCAATTTTTTAATATTGGAGATTCATCCTGAGTTGAAACCTTTGGCGGGCCAGTTTTGGCCCCTGGGCCGTATGTTTGACCCCCCCTGATTTAGATGTATCCTTGGTCTCTCTGGTCACCACACATGCCCCATTCTACTTAAAGTATCCCCTACAAAAGAAAAGCAATGTCGTTGATTACCTCCATAATATACCGTACACATCAGTTTCTATGAAGACTGGAAATTATATATCACTTTAAGAGACATCTCTTTGAACCACATATGGGCACTAATGCACCATTTTCCACTCATTCATCACCATATGAGAAGCTCTTGCACTCATTCCATGTCCATTTTGTATTTTGGTAGTAGTAGTGCATTTATTTTGTGTATATATACATATATATATAGCTTACATTGATTCTGTGTGACACCTATGTGTTTTATCAGTGATAAATTCTGCATAAAATCAGCATTATCCATGGGGAAAAGGTCCATAATTTAAAGCCCAAAGGGACTCTACGTTTGTTTAATATCCCAGTAAATTGCAGTAGAAGTATGCTTCCAGCAAAGTTCTCCTTGGTGTGTTTTTGGAGCAGATATTTTCACTCTGCAGCATGTAAGGCGAGTCCGCTGTCATTAATCATTCCACAGGTGCAAGAGCATTGTCAGAACCCATACGTCCCTTTGCCTTTTCAACCTGGGTGGAAAGCGGAGTGGTATGGGAGGGAAGTGGAGATGGGAGGGGGGCAGAACACGTCCCTAAAAAACAATTTCCCTTCCCCTTCTTCTTCTACGCTGAATTTGTCAGCAGAGGGAACAAAGTCCAGATTAATTAGATTCCATTTTGTGGTCATCTTCGTTTTTTTCCTCCTTCCACGACTCTTTTCTTTTTCTTTGTCTTGCCTACAGTCCTTACAGCCATCCCGGCACCATTTATCACATTGCCATCTCGACAGTGCCTTCCCCCTTCCTTGCTGGGAAGCCATTAGAGCATCTCTGCATCGTGGCGGCCAGATTGCATTCCGGTCCCTACTCGCGACATTTATCATCTTTTGTCCTAACTTTTTATCTGCCCCTGCCCTGTGTGAAGCCCTATCTGCAATGGCCACTATAATGACACTGGGAGGTGAGGCTCAAGTAAATAACCTAATTAAACCTTGCAAACAGGGACAAAGGGGAAAAAATGCACAAAAGGCCTTTGTGAGAATGCCAGAGGAGGAACACTCACAGATGGCAGCGAGGAAGTTGAAGCAGTGATGTGGCATGCTGCCCATACCACCTTCTCACGTTAGTATTTATAGTACTCCTGGTGGCGCTGTTTTTTCTCCAGACATGCTCTCTTTGTGTGATTTAGACCCACAAAGTATGAGTATTGATGCAACTGTAAACCAAGAAATGAGTATTTTACGAGAAAACATGCTCCTTTAAAGCCTGGGAATATCCTCAAGATAAGGCCCAAAGAGATGAGTAATGTGTCCTCAGAGAAAATCCATGTTTCCTTCTCAGTCTCTTACACTCTGATTCTTAGGTAACACTCAAGCCAACTGTGATTGGTCTCATTAGGGACAAAATGAAGAATGCCAAGCCTCATAATTATCGGTGCACCGCTGCAAACAGTATCGAGTCGATGGAGAAGAATGTCAGAAGGGCATTAGCGGGCAATTATTAATCCATATCAAGCTGGGGTGGACAATTTAATTATCATCTAATCGATATTTCTAGATCTTGTACAGATGTAGAGCAGCGACTGGGAGGATAGATCTGCCGTCCATGAAACCCTTTGGAGGAAAAAAGGCCAACTGTAAACAGAAACCATACCTTTTGACCCTGGCATTTTTCTCAGGATTATTTGAACCTTCGCTCCCGCTTGAAATAGTTTCCCATAAATCTCCTATGTTTTTAATGCTTATAAAAATGGCGGCAGTGTTGATAGTAGCATAACGAGTGGGTCTGTGTGGTGTTCTTGCTGTGTTTTTGCACCTCCAGAAAAATAGGTCACTGTAAGGAGAAAATTAGCTGTGATGTTTAGTAAAAAGAAGAAAATCGGTATAAAGATTAGCTGTTGAAAAAGGTAAAAGTTTAAACAAATTAGAGGAGGTTTAGGCGTACTCAATTAGAAGCAGCTTTATTTTTTGCTTAAATCCTGCCAGAAGGTAGAATATGATAGAAAAGAGATGTGCAGATGCTATTAAAAAGACAAATGGATATTATTCTCTGACTGTTTTATATGTTTGTTCTTATCAGTTTTAAGTTTGTTTTTAGCACAGTTTATGTATATTTATAGTGTGGATATATAGCTGTGATTTCCAGTTTGTGTAACTTCTGCTGCTGTCTTTGCCAGGACACTTGGGAAAAATAGATTTTTAATCTCAATCAGCTTCTTTTTTTTTGTCCCTGGTTAAATAAAAGTTATGATAACACTAATACATTCTGATCACCTAATTGCAGTCACGTCCCACATGCAGGAAGTTGTCGAGCCAATCCTTCCTGCACTGTTATTTTTTTAAAACTTATAGTTTTTTTCTTTTTTTCAGATTCACTGCATGTACCCTTGTCTAAAAATAAGGGGTATGTGGGCAGCGGTAGGGGTGATGGGATGGCCCAGGGCAGGACACCAGAAAATTTCCTTTATTTTCAAATCTCAGTGCGGACAGGAGCATGTTTCTATGGATGCATGGCCACAGGCAAAGTCTGTAGCTTCCTGTAGTGATGGACAGGAACCACCAGCACACTCTGAACTAAACACTTGCAGAAAATAAAGAAGTACAAATCTTTCCACTATTTTTCTTCTAGGGACACAAACCACACATGAATGGTCTGAAAGTGTTCCTTGGACTTTCATTTATGCTCCTAAAATTCTGCAAATCAAAAATGTTTTTCTCCTCCACAAATGCGGATACCACAAGCAACCTTGATTAAAGACAGGACTCAGTCTGGGGGCCACTAGAGGCAGGTTATTTTCTGGACAAACTCAAAAAGCCCATGCAAAGTGCAGGGGTAAAGCAGTATAATGGAGCTATGGATCATAACAATGATGCACCCATATTTGTCTGGCTTTTATTAGCAATTTGCCGTAATGTTGTATCATTCCCTGTTAATATTACTTACTTTCTTCGGGTAGTCTCTCTTTTCTCGATGCGGTCTCAATAATTACTGTCATTGTACCTGAAACAAACTATCTCGAATAATGTCAGTCAAGCCTTTGTGTGAGTGATGAAACAAAATGAATGCTGTGTAACAGGCCCTCGTGGATTTCAAAGACACCACACAATGAGCCATGGCAAAACAAAAGTGGCTGTCTTCCACAAGATAGCACTCATCTTGAGATAAGAATACCCTCTCATGGTTGTGTTTTGCTTTTTGTTTGCTATTATTGTGACTCGCATCTCCATCCCTGAATCGCTTTACTTACTATGCGACCAATTGATTACTACTAAGTCGCCTGGACCTGAGTTATTTTCACTCCTTATTGCCTCACTGTCTGCTGTAATGGATTACAATTTAAACACAAGATTGCATTTTCACTTCACTTTTTCTTACACTTTAACCCACATCACATTAAGCTGTTCTAAAGCTTGGCTGAGAATAACTTTCTCTTTGCAACATTAATATACAATAATAACAATAATATAATAATACAATACAATATAATAATAATCATCATCATCATCACCATCATCATCATCATAATGCTTTGTATGTCTTCGCTGTCCCACAAAACATTCCGCCACCGCTTTATGCAGATAAAAACTCCCGTAATCCAGTCAAAAGTACAAGTAGTCTTGTACTGTTGACTCTATAGCTTTCACAGGAGGGGGTTGAAGTTTCATTTAATGACTCACTCTTTTGAAATCTATTTATTGTGAGTGACAAAATACTTGAAAAGAAATCCAGATGATACACAATATCCATAAATCAATACCTCTAATCTGTTGGTCTTTGATTTTCATTACCAAACTTGAGATAGTTGGGGGGAAGAAGAAGGGATTCAGATCATTTAATAATATGTCAGGAACCTTATCATATCTGTAGGATTAAAGTTGTAGGCTTCAGGATTACTTTTTAGAAATTAACCTCTGGAAAAAAAAAAAGAAAGAAAGAAAAGAAGAGACTAAGCAGGGAAGGAGCATAAATGGAATTTCTGTAGCTCATATTAGCCCTGTCTTTCCTTAGGCCCATCACCTCGTCTTGGCTGAAGCTTTTCAAAGTCGACCCATTCATTCCTCTTTGTTAATCACCTCTAATCTTTCTCCCCCATGTCTCTGACTTTTCACTTTAAAGCGCTAGTGGGGTGGTATTCAACTATGGATGGTCAATTTGCTCAGTCTCTCTTGCTTTTGTCTGCCATAAACTCAGTCTGAAAAGCCTTTAAAAAGACTAAAGTAACTATTGTAGTTGGTTAACGACAGAGAAGAGAACACCAAACGCAGCAAACTATTACACAAACCGGATTCTATTATTGTATTTCTGTTTACATCAGGTATTTTATTCATAATAGTCTTCCGCGTCCTTGTTTGCTGTTGGAAAGTGAAAGACAAGTCTATTTATTGGTTGATGAGAATGTTCACATCCTCATAATATCAAGATGAGGAGAATACTGGCCTCAAATTCTCATGAGTTTATTCCGACAGCTTACATTTCTTTTGGCAAGTGAAATTGCTTGAAACGTAATTTGGTGCACAGCTGGCATTATGTGTAATACTGTACATATTTTCTGACCAAGTTCAGTGAAAACGCAGCTTTGCTTTGCATTTGTTTCCTTCTCATGCAGCACATGCATTACAGAATATGGTTATTCTTGGAGTAGGTCGGGGATGATTTTCCAGACCATATGATCAGTGGTGCTCTTTGGCAGTAATGGAATATGAAAGCATATTATTTTAGATATGCCACATTGTCTGTTCCCTCAGCCCCATTAGGTGTACTGTATGTGTGCGTCTGTGTGTAATACAGAACACACAATTCTATTTTTATATCTAAACCACAATGTGTATTTGTGCAAAGCTGATTCTGGTTGTGTTTATGTGCAAAAAAAAAAAAAAAGTGTAAATAATGCT
The DNA here is from genome assembly GCA_030068375.1 of Ostorhinchus rueppellii. Classification (NCBI taxonomy): domain Eukaryota; kingdom Metazoa; phylum Chordata; class Actinopteri; order Kurtiformes; family Apogonidae; genus Ostorhinchus; species Ostorhinchus rueppellii. The sequence continues at coordinate 16,143,697 of JAQQZY010000011.1, forward strand.
CTCCTGTATGTGTGGGAGAGTGAGGTAAAAACGGAAGTAATGCATATGAAGAGGTTGCGCAAAATACCACGTGGTCATGATTACACAGTACTGTCTCTGCGTAAAAACCTGTTTGTCATCATGTTTAACCAGGCCCTTCAGTAGCACTTTTCTACCTGCTAACTACGTAACGTCCCATGGCCCTTTCTATTCTCCTCCCACTGTAGTTGGCATAATTTAACCAAAGCTACAAATGCGGCTATCCCTGTGGGACTTAATGGCAAAACCACCGCTTATCCTTTCATGGACATCTCTCCTTGAATAATCACAACGGGGGGAAAGCACAGCCAATTAAATTGTGCCGTGTAATGAGAGGCAACAGATCATGCGGTGTGAAATTTCTGTCTCATCCATGCAGCGGCAGGAAAAGAGTGAAAGGGGATCTCTGCGAGACTCTCTGATCATGTGTTATTTTTCCTCTCTCCGCAGGGCAGGCACAGGGAGGAGAGTGGGAAAATCTTATTTGGAAGGTGTACTTAAAGAAATCCATGTAGGCATAAATCCTGACATCATCAAGTCTTCTCAGCAGCCTTCCCCCCATGTCCTGTCTCATGTGTGCTCCCTTGTATCAGACCAAGTAAGAGATGAATGGATTAATGACAAGTGTGATTATTAAGGATTGTGCGAGATCAAACTTGAGAGGGTTAAAGTTGGTCTGAAACCCAGCGTATGCTCATGCCTTCTCCAAAACATTTCAAAGCGAGAGGGAAAACTAGATAAAGTCTTAACCTGTTTAGGGAAATGACCACTCAGGATTCCACCGTCAGCCTACTCTCTGTTGTACATTTAATTATCTGCACTTAAGTTGAAATATCCTTCATCATGACTCGAGTGATGGAAGGGATTGTGGTAATTAATTAGTTGATGAGAGAATGATGAACGACATGAGAGACGGTACCATGGGAGTATTAAAGCTAAGGGGAAACAGACTGCTCATGGATGTTATGATAGATGCTGTATAAACACCTCATAAATGTCCAGGGACCCTTCGGTAACCGTGTGTGTGTGAATGTATATTCCATGTTCCATAGTGTGATGGGATGGGCACTTAGACTGCAGCACCATTAGAAACGAGAGCTTGGCTCCGTTTCAAATGGAAAAGCCTATGGGTCTGGCTGTGGCGTGAGAGCATTTTCACCTCTCAATGGAGGCTTTCACTCTCATTTGCCATAACTAATAAACCACACTAACACTGTGTGTCACAATAAATCTCAGCTCCTCAGATGGCATGACTCACTCGCTGGTGCAGGGAAGCCAAAGAGGGAGTAAGCAGAAGTCGGCGAGTGCGTGAATAAGTGAGCAAGCGGGTGAGTTAATGAGTGAGCAAGAAAACAAACAAGAGGGCGGAGTGACAGAAAAGAGTGACAGATGTGGTGTGTGAGAGGGTATTAGGTGAGAAAGACAGCTCTCATAAGATGGACTTTGAGCACTCACTCCATCACTCCACGGAATGTAAATCAACTGTGACAAGAGAAGCTTAGCACATAAAGATTCCCAATCGGCGTCAAGCATTGGAAAGTGCTGTAGGTAAGAAGGTGGGAATGTAAGCTTTCTGGCTGGGACTGAGAGATTGCCCAGAGGCGCTTCATGGAATGAATGGTTTAGACCATTAACCCCACTGCAGAATCTCAACATACCCCACAGGCACACAAATGGTGCTGTGCTGAGATCAGTGCAATGCGTCGCACTCATCGGACCCCCGGTGTGAGACCAAAGCTCCGGCCTTGGGCCAGGTGTTACCCACATGCACGAGTACACACACAGATGCGCACGCACAGAAGCTTCAGTCCTACAGCCGAGAATCCAAAAAACGCTTTTATAATTGGACAGTCACGTCACATAAGAGTTCACAAAACACACTCCCTGTCAACGGGACTGGATTGGACACACCCGGAGGGTAGAATCAGACCAGTAAAGTGAAGCCTTCTGCGATATCCAGGTGGTTCTGATATTTTCAAGAGAATAATAAATTAATGGAGTGACAAATAAAGCGTGGTGTGAAGCAGGTGCTGTAGGTCTACGGTTTGGCCTATTGTTTTTGAGCACACCTGTTTCAGTGCATGTGTACAAAACAGACTGGCTTTCCACTCTGGCAAATTTGACTCATGTTAGTGTCCACCGTGTGCTTAGGATTTAATATTTTAAATGTCACAGTGCTAATGATCACTGATATCTGCTTGTTTTAGTCGTCTGATGTTCATTTATGAGCCAGGAGGGTTAAGCTAGCAAATTGTGTTTTCAATCAGCTATGTAAGGGTTAATACGCTTATTAGAATTATTACAAGACAATGAGCAAGATGGTAATGACTGTTTTTTTACACAAACGAGTGCTTTTGTTCTTATTTAAAGAAAAAGGATTCCTAATATACAAAGCTGTTTCCATGGCAAATGAAAATGAATATTCCACTTCTATTTCTGTTGACATTCAAATGTGCATACTCTGATTGACAATGCCCTAACATGTCATTTATCATGTCAAAATATGGAAAAGTGCTCCAGCCGCATGTGCTATTTTGAGATATCCACCAGCCCTGGACATGTCGAGCCGTGTGAAACAAAGCCTCCCTCTGTCATTTCTTCAGCCACCTTCCTGAAACTTGTGATGTGTGTGTGCGTATGTGTGTGTGTATTTCCAAAAACCCCTTCATCCAAGATTTTAACGATGCTGAAATGTCTGTTTCTTTTTCTGACTCAAAATGTGGGCTTTTATTCTGACCATGCATCTGCTCCATTGGTTAATAGGCTGTTTGCTTTCAACTACTGCTTAGTTTTTTATTAGTTATTCATCATTTTATCATACAGAACATCAGAATCAGCAAAATATAATAGTCGCCATCTAACAGTAATGACCATTTAGGTTCCAGTTATGAAATAGTAATCAAGTTACCTACTTACATTTTTGGAGCAGCAGTTTATACAGCATTTCACAGGACAATGAGACAAACCACACCTTAATTGTATTTAAAGAAACTAATCCATTTGCCCCAGTTTATTATGTAAAGTTAATCTTGCCTTAGCATAAATGTTAATGTCTCCATTTTGTGAATTTCATCAACATTTTTCAACCAGTCCTCCAGCACGGGTGTATCAAGAGGAGCAATTTAGGAGTGATTTGTTAACTACTGTTTTAAACAGAGTATGCATGTCCAAAGAATCCTCCTAAAAGCTGAATAACATTACCATATCCCAATGTTTATAAGAAAAAGCCACGATTTGTTACATCGAAATGGAATATGCAGTTTGTATGAATACTGCATGTAAACAAAGTAAATAGTCACTTTTTCATTGAACCTCAAATTGCGTGAATATAACGAGCACATGAAAATTTACCATGTGGAAAAAAGACAGTTTCACCAAAACTCTCGTTTTTTGATTAAAAGTTTTTGTCCTGGCAAGAAGTGGTTTTTCAGGTGAAGCGCAATTAGTATATCAGACAAAACTGCAATGGAAAGACCTTTTTCCGCTACAAGAGTCACCTGAATTTAAAAAAAAAGGATGTTGACAGACGTTTCAACAAGCGAAGAAGAAGAGTTTTAAAAGAAACATGGGAACGTGTGGATACACCAGGAAACGGAATAATTTTTTTTACTTTAGTATGGAATAGAAGTGTAAAGTATGATAATGGTGAACATATCTGTAAATCAATATGATATTTACATTCATCGCCATGTTTATGGAATGGCTTTTCGTGTCATCTCGTGGTAATAAATAAACAAATCATCATATTTGTGATTTAATGGAAAAACCATGAATAGACACTTTTGTTTTTTCAACATTTAGTAAATATCAGTAAAGTTTTGTGCACATGTGCAATAGAAAAGCGACTACACACACACATGTGCATTTCCACTTCAAACTATTAGCACAAATAAGCTATAATTGGGAGTAAAAATATCTTAATGATTCTTTGTATTTTTTATATTTGACCCAAGCTTTAATATGACAGGGAGTCAACAGTGGCTCCATTGTTCAGCCTGACTCTCTACAGTAAAACATCATCTGTGCAGTGAATGCTCATGTATTTCAGACTTGACTAGTCCAGTAATCCCATTGCCGCAGCTACAGCATCAATCCATTAATTGCACTGTCACTGTGGCAATGTCACGAAACACCTGCATTGTTAAACAGTTCGCTGGCACACCGGATGAAGGGTGATCAGATTTAGTACATATGCCAGCAAGGCCAGAATCGTGCCAACTCTAAGCCCGGCAGATGCAAAACAGCTGGCATTGTGCTCGGCTCACCGGCTGATCCCAGCTTCAAAGCCATGCTACAAGGTACCCTTTGTGTGTGAGTATGTGTGTGCGCGTGTGTGTCTAAGAGGGAAAAAAAACAGCACAGTGCTTCACACTTGCATTGAAACAAAGTCTGGTGCACTGCTTTGGCATTTTTTCCTGCCTTTAGTATTCAAAGTACAAGTATGGAAGTGCCAGATCCACTGAAATGCATGACACCTCCCACTATGGCACACACCGGTTCATTTCATGTCGAGGTATTCAAATCTATGGATTTAGAGAAAAGAACGATAGCACAGTGTTGATTGCTGCGGCAGTGGATTTACAATTTGGAATACGGGGCTGTTTTTCTTTCAGTGTTTTCTCTCTGAGACCTGGATAGTACAGCATGGCTAAATTGCTCCACCATTTTCAAGTCAATGTATCTTGGAGACATAAGTGCACTTAGATATAGCATTAGACACTGCAGACTAGCGTTTAATTACCTACATCTGGGCCCACACAGCATCTCCATATTGTGTGCGATTATTTGCTTTTCTTGAGAGTGGGAGGGTCAGGAGTGAGCTGAAAATTGTTGAGCTTTTGTCTGAATCCGTGGTCTAAGTGCAGGGCCAAATGACTGCAATCCATAGATGAGGTTAATAGCCTCAAATAATACACTTGGGCCGAGTTGCCAGAGTAAACGGCATTCATGGAGTTAATAATGGGCCTGATAGCACCTTTAAACATAATTGCATGGCACAATGTTGACAAGTAGTTTGTACAGACGTTTCCAGCTAAAAGAAAATGATAATGACTTCTTACTCATTTTGTTTAACCTGCGAGCAAGAAGCATCTTGCATGGCAGTGATAACATTGTTTTATCTCAGATTCCCAGCCTTGTCACGAGGTCTTCATCCAAACAGCTAGATGGTAATTAAGGGCTGGCACTGTCAGCCGAAGGTGTTTTCTCCACATTTATTTGAAGTGCGAGTATGATGTGGTGACGCGCCGTCTCCTGGTACGTGGATGTCGAGGCTGGTTTTTAAAGATGCACTGTACCCAGACACGTGTTGGAAATGAGCGAGTGGAGCCAACAATAAGGTTTCCACTCGAGCGGTGTCCGGCAGAATGATGAACGAGGCGGCAGTCCAGGGAAATTACAGTGATTTAAAGGTGGATCAAAACCGCTAAGAGTTCCGTCCCCCCCCCCCCCCGTTTTTTGCTTTAATGCCATTTTATGTGGATGCGCTGAAATGTGAGCTACGAGCCTGTTTATTTGTGTGTCTAACGCAATGTGTGTGTGTGTGTCTGTGGGGGTGAATGTAGGCCGCTGCTCTTATGAGTACATGCTGTGCGTTCAGACGTGTGCATATGCCTGCATGATGTGTGTGTGTGTGTGCTTTGCATGTTAGTGCTGTGTGGGTACGAGTGTAAAAGGGAATGGAATAGGCTCAATTTAAATCAAATTAGCATGCAGGCAAATTAAGCAGAGGGATTTAATTTGAGCTGTTGTAAAAATGCTAATTTCAGTACAGCCTGCAAGCTCATATGCAAATACAACACTACTTTACAATAATTCATATTAGGCCAGGCATGCATAAGACACACATATTACAGTCTGATGTCATCTGGGGAATAGAGTATTGTTAGCGCTTGGACTTCTACAAGGTGATCACATTATGGGAATATGCAAGTGTGCATTGCCCAAGTTTTTAAGGCAGCCCCATTCCACTTTATATGTGTGGAAGTAGACATAAAATGCAGATCAGTATGTTAACACATATGCATAGTTGCCCTATCTACAAATGCTGAGTGAATGTGTACTCTGATACACGCTACTTCAAACTGTAGTTCTGATCTTCCACATTCCATCCACAAAACTGGAGACCTAACTGTAACACAGCCAGACAGAGGCTGATGCATTATTAAAGCAGTACTGCTAACCAGACGACTCTTTGTAGAGCAGCAGACACTTCTGGATCATACATGTATAACATCCTCATGCATAAAATTAACATATGGGAATGGGACTACTCCAGAAAAATACTTTTTATATTGGCATGACAGTATAGGAAAACTTAGGACTGTTAATTGATTTATAGAAGTAATAATAATCCCACAAATTGCTGTGATGAATTGCATTTACAATTATAATCCTCAAACTGTAACTTGATACAATATATATTTAAATAGAAAATCACAGATTTTTAAATGTAGAATTAGCACAAAGTATATTAAATTGATTTTTATTTTTTCAGTCCATCAAATTGGACAGAGCTTGAGGTTTATTTAATTTATTTAATACAAGCCATAGTTTATGTATTAAATTCTAAAAACCATCAAGGTTACTAAATTAGATATTAGCTTCGAGGGACATGATGTGTTTCATGCTCAAATTCCAGTTGATTTTCGTTCAACACAAAAAGAAAAAGCAGAAAAGGGAAAGGCTCTGCTGAGATGGCCCTTGGTTTCCTGGTCTAAGAAATATCAACAGTTTATTAGTAATATCAGCACTTATTATTACTTAATGTGTGAATTAAGAGCTGCTTTTTTTTCTTATTTTTAAATTTTGTCAGATGTTTATCTCACTTTCACACACATGAAATGGTTGGTGATAGATATAGTTAAGATTTTATCAATACAGTACTTTAACAGTTTTCTAATCATATATAGGATGTGGTTATTGTTATGGTGTTATGGTAGGATTTAAAGCAGTGATATTTTGCTTTTTTAAATGGAATTATGCATTCTCAGACATTTCCCTGTGCTCTCCATAAACTGTAAATGCTCTGCTTGGGTCTGAATTCTACATTAATTCAACTCCACAGGTCCATCTTCAACACTATTTCTGAGTAATGACACTAGAAAGGTGGTTTTGAGCGCTGGCCCTTTAAATGCAAACGAACCACTTCACATCCCACCTGAATATTTTAGGTAATCGGCTTGAACATTGGACATATTTTCAGTTTTTACTACAACCGCTGCTGCTGACAAACAATTATGTCGTACTCAGAGAAATGTTCATCAAAAATCTTGACTTTGTATGTGCAAATGTTGTGACGTAACGAGTTATAAAATGTAACATTAAGCAGGACTTAAAACAGATTGTAGAAATCCACTGGATTTTTGCCCAAATGAATATAAAAATAACTTTGCTGCACCTTTAGGATTCAAATTCAGACTTTATGAACTATTAGGGTCCAAATACACACTAATAAAAGTGGGTTTAGATAAATATGAAGTCATCAATATCATAGATTCTGAATTTTTTTAATACTTTGAAACAGAAATGTAAGAACATAGTCATTCATTTATCCTTTTTGAAGTTTCAAACTAACGCAGAACTGTTTCTTTATTAGTTATTTTGCGGTTTCTTGTTAACCCACAGCCTTTAAATCAGTCTCCCCTGCTCTCAAAAAACTATGAATGATCTGACGATGCTCGGACCATTTCAGACTAAATTTATGAACCATAGGAACCAATCAGCTTCCTCCCATTCAGATGGTTTCTATTGGTCTGTTTTAACCTCCAGGGTGCTAGCGTAGCTTCAGTATGCTAAAGGTATGCTAGTACAGTATGCTTAACGGTCAAAACTGTTCTTGATAGAGTGAATCTCAGGACTTATAACGGGATTAATAAAGTATCTATCTATCTATCTATCTATCTATCTATCTATCTATCTATCTATCTATCTATCTATCTAT
>JAQQZY010000011.1:16164000-16195502 GCA_030068375.1 Ostorhinchus rueppellii
AGTATAGGATTTGAGTTTATACATTTCCAGGTCTGGAAAAGTATGGAAAATGGAAAAATATTCATGTTTCCAAGACTTTCACCACTGTTCTATTTTCTAAAACATAAAATCATGAATATCCACAAAGAAATGGATCAATGTTTTTTTTTTTAAGGGGTTTGGTAGTGCAGCTAAAATGCTTGTATGAGACATCCCACAAAACAATTGGGCAGATTGACGAGTTGAATGCCACGCCTTCTACTCTTATCCTCCTCCAATCCATTTTAAGGCCCGCCCAGGTGTCGCCAACTTTCACCGCTGCTTCGATGGACAGGTGATGTGGGCGATTTATTCAGTATGCCTTGTATGATCATTAGCAGAACTCATAATGGGTAGATGTAAATAAAAAATAAAAAACTTGAACGACTGGCTCATAAATCCCAAATATAAACAGGTTGGCTGGTTAGAATTTTTTTTACCAAGACATCTGCAAATTAGGGTCTTGAAAAAGCATGGAATTTTGAAATTTCCTATGGATAAGAACCTTGTGCTTAACAACTGTCATTTCAACTTGATGAAATAGCCACAAGTGAACAAAGAAAACAGACTATTTCATCTATTTGTACACAAAAGTCAACAAAATATGTAAGAAATATTGATGGAGAAATGTTACTTATTATACATTGAACAAAAATGTGTCCTGATATGAAATGTCCAACAGCTTTTGAGTCACTAAACCTATCAATGCATTTCAATTATCCAGGTAAAATAAAGTGTTTTCATCTGCATTAGATATGATGCATTAAATGTTCAGCAGCTCAGTCGTGACCATCAAAACACTATCATCCTCTGCAAAATGTATTCACTAATAAAGACCGCCTAGTTTGACAAATGAGGAGTAGCTGTAGATACTTATTTTATATTCAATTCATGATATATTTTGATGAAAAAGTCACTTGATCATCAGTTTTCTCTGTTTTTATAAAAATTACCTTTAAATTTATTCTCATCTTTTATGAACATCTACATGATCAGTGAATTAAACAAAAGGAAAATACTTGGTTATTTACTGAAAAAAGGAAAATGCAGAGGATATAATAATGACAAATTGTAATCTGTCACTTAAATGTATAGAAAAATGTATTGATTACCACAATAAAAGATATAGCTTTAAGGGTTAACAACAGCATTGGGATTTGTGATGTTTCATTTCCTTTCATTAACATTTGGTGCATGATAGTACGTTGAAATAACTCCTAACATGATTATATTTTTAGTCTTTTTTTAGTTTCTTCTTTGCTTGTTATCAGTTTCTCGCTGCCAAATTATGTGTTATGAACAAATGAGGAGAATTTCGCCACAGAATAAGGGTCTGTCTTGTTTCTCTGCTGTAAAAGATGAAATTTCATGATTAGAGTGTCTTGCCGTGAGGTCAAAGGTCACTCAAACCAGCACAGGATCGCGGCGCACTCCCACAACGCCCATATATCTGTAACGGTCACCCACTCGTGATGCCCTCTGTTTTTTTGTCGTTTTTTTTTTTTTCTCCTCTCTTCGGCATCATATGATCCGAGTTATAAAATAAGCTCATCAAAGACTCTGCTTCCCACCCCCGTACACCGCCACCCACCCAATTCCTCTTTAAACCCCTACTTCCTCATCAAGAGGGGTTAAGTTTGGGTTAAGTCATGATGTGTTTTACATGCTCAACGTGGCCTACTTTTATCTTTTTTCTCATGCTCCTGCTTTCTCACTCCTCTGCTTTAAATGCCACAGCGCAAAATCTGCCGTTTTTTTTTCAATTGCCAGTCTCTTTCTTTTGTGTACTTCCTTCTATTTTCTTCCCTTGTGTTTTCCTTTTCTCTTTTCCCTCTCATTTTTTCCCTTCCCCACCACTTTCTTCTTCTGCCTCTGATGGTGTGATTTAAGACCGAATGACAAGGCCGTTTCTCACACATCGCTCCCGATCAGCAGGCATGTGTAATAACATCCCTCAAGCTAAGCTAAGCTATGCCCTCAAGTGCAGCCTCCACATGAAAGACCCTGACAACCGCACATCAGAGGAGTTTATTTGCTATACTTATTTATTTACTTTCCCTCCCTCCCTCCCTCCTCGCCTCCTCTGACCTCCCTCAAACAAGCCTCCCACGGTCATAAACCATCCTTTGGGTGTTACCGCATGACTTTCTGTCTGAGAAAGTCAGAGTTTACAGTTCCACTTCCAAGCCTGACTAATTTTTGACAAGCAAAAGCTGCCAATACCGGAGCCTTCGTACATCTTTGGTCGTGTCTTGTCGTCTTATGGACAAGGCCCAGCAGGAAGCTAATTGGGTCTGATGACATTTGTCTGTCTAATAATGGGTTTAAAAGCACCTGCTGGGATTGTAGGACAAGGAAGCTGTCACGGTCCCATCTCAGTTGTTTGTCCGTCAAAAGTTAGAACCAGACGTTCCAAGCATTTTTCTCGGGAAAATGAACCGTCACATAATAAGTGCAGCATTCACTCACCCAGCCACTGTTAACTGTTCATAAAACATAATTAAACCTTCACTATGACTAAATTTACATGCATAACATATTATAATTTTTGCCCTGATTCTGACAAAAGACAATATTCCAAGTAAGCATTTAGTGAATGGAAATGAATATTCCTCTCATATTTCTCTTTATATGCAGCCATATATGCAGAAAACTGATTAATAATGCCCTAACATGGAATTTATCACATCAAAATATGGAAAAGTAGCTAGAACTGCTTGTACCCTGTTGCTTCTTTTACTGAAAGGTGCATTTTTTTAACGAGTTTTCCAACTGTTGACATGACATATTTATGCAACAAACCCTGCTGATATCCAACACTTTCAAAAATGTTAAAAACCTGATGTTTCTAATTGTGACAACAGTTGTGGGCTTTTCTTTTAAGTAAAATGTCAACTCATTTGTGTCCACTGCACAAAGCTGACTCTGATGAAATATCGAAAAATATCCAGCTGAGATGTAAGACGGCTCAGAAAACGCAAACAACAGCAACATATCCCACATTTTAATCAGACAGTCCAAAAAAAAGGCTAACATCTAACATAATATACTGTTCTTCTGTCTTCTTGTACTAGTAGGGTGTTACCGTACAGTCATGCATCAGACCTGATGTTGTACCCACATCTACTCGATCCACATTGCAATGTTTGTTTTGGAATAAACCTTTAAGATATCTGAAATCTCCCAGTCTAGAGTCAAAGTACGCCACTCATGAATAAATAAATATAAAAAAAGGGAACTGAATCAGAATATGTTCATTAAATGTATCCTGTTATCATCTTCCAAATATTAGCATGCGTAGAAATATAGTGTCTATGAACACATTAGCCACCACAATAGGTTTTCAAAGGGAGCAAACTTCCATAAAAAACAACTTTGTTCTGGAAAACACAGGGTCAAGGAGACAATGTTGCAATTGGAAAACTATTACCTTGTTTGGGTGCAAGGAGCAAGGTTGAGTCCTCATGAGAATTCAGCCCGCCTAAACTCACCTTGAACATACACTTTAGCAACAAAACCGTCCACATAGCATCAGCTCCGACTCCTCCTCCACCTGCTTATTGTGCATGCGTGTCCCTTTTGATTCCTACAGCCTCTCCTTGACTTGTCTCTTTACCTGGTCTGGCTCAACTCTTCCTCCCTCTCCTTTTCTTTCTCTCTGTTTATACCCGTCGTTCGCGCGTCTCATTCCTCTCGCCACATTTCCCAGCAGCTGTTGGGTTCAGATGGATGGTCCCCTTAGTGCAAGACCCTGACCTGCAGTCTAGTGACTGATTATACCAGTGCCCCGTTGTGCTGCTCCCTGAACGCATACCAACACAGTGCACACAAAGGCAGCCACGCACGCACACACAAGGTTAGACAGGAGCTACTGGGAAAGCTTTAAAGACACTGGGGAGTTTCAAGAGAGGCAGAGCAAAAATCCAAAGCAACATATTTCATCTTTGTCTGCACGTTTGGATCACCTCCTTTGACCTTGTTGATACTGGGAAACACGCTTCTTATTGAACTCGACTAATGCCTTTTCAATGGGCAGCAGATAAAACACACAGATGAGTACAACTCGCCCCTCAGTAAGCGTACGAGCTGTGTAAACTATTCAAAACGATTGCCACCTTGTTGGGAGGCCTTCCCTTGTGCTATGTTTGGTTGTCCCAGCGTGGGCGGCTTCTATATTACAAGCATGTGTCGCTTAGGTCGTGCTTGACCTTGCACATCAGCATTTAGTATAGGGAAAGAACTTGTTATCATGCAAACAGGCTGAATCAAGAGGAGTCTATTGTGTCGGGAGCAGCGAGTGTGGCAGGATGGGGGGGAAATGAGAAAAATGGTAGACGCAGCAGCCGCAGCCAACCTGGAATGGCTGGGATTAAATTTACGCCGCATGAACAGGGGAGGGCTAAATCATGTTACATATTATGAACCAGGAAAAAAGAAGGGGGAGTGAGAGGAGGGCGGAGCAGAGGGGTGGAAATATAATGGATAAGGGGAGCAACGAGGCAGAGAGGGAGAGAGGAGGCATGGGGAAAGTAAAGTGGAAGAGGGAGGAAGGAAGGAGGCGAGAGGAGGAGGAGAGCGCACTGTAGGGTAGAGAACAGGAGAGCTGGAGGCAGAGGGAGGGGAAGCAAGGGAATGTGCCTCACTGCCAGCTTTTCTCACGCTCCGTCTGTGCTTGTGCGCCTTACAGAGGCAGCATGATAGAGATGGAGAAGAGGAAGAAAGGATAGAGGGAGAAAAGGGCAGGAGCTGCTGAATAGGAGATGATAGTTGTGAGGCCACTTTGGCAATCTGATGGTATTGTTTCTTAAAGGAAAGAATCTGGAAAGATGACAGCAGGTGGAAAATAGGAGAATCGGAAACATGACTCATGAAGCATGAAGTCTCCTCGGCCTCAAAAGCACAAAATTCAGACTCCACATCCAGCTGTAGATGCACACAATCATGCTCACAAATGTAAACCCAGGTATTCATGCGCACAAATACACACATACAAGCACGGCGCAGGCACGCATACCCTTTACACCACATGCTCCTGGCACTACCCCCAACACGGCAACGGTCTGTGGGAGGATGAATAATCTCACTTCCGCAAGGGAGAGAAAATAAGAGAGAAAGGAGGGTGAGAGGGAGGTTGTTCCCAGCCTGAGCTCATGTCATTTTATGCAAAGTACAGAGCCCTCAAACAGACAAAACAGCATTCGGCTGCCACTCAGCACCGTGCTACAAAACGTCAGTACACAGCTTGATCAGAAATAACTAAAGAATAGAGCACTGGGAATTGTTTTGCCTGCTAATACATATGGAGTAAGTCAAGAACAATATGCTTTCTTATCTTTTTGAAACAATTGAACACCAAGGTACAATGTGCGATGGTGACATTTCAGTGGCTTTTGTACACAAGCCAAGCCGTTTGGTATGTAAATGCACTACTTAGGCGCACATGAAGGATGTAAGGAGGCGCTTGGGGCATACACGCTACACTCATAGGGCAGCAAAATAATTAAAATGCCAAGTGTCTCCCATTATCTAAATGCTAATTTGCCTCAATATACCCTCAGCTAAAATGTAATGCCACATTATGGTTGCCGTAGTGCATTACAGTGGGTGAATTTCCCTTCAATTAGCCTAGCATGCTGAATGCTATCTTTACCTTGTGTGATGTTTTCCTACGTACATTAGTCAGAAGGCCATGGCGTCAGTCTGTGTTGACTTGATTTCTTTTTGAAGTCTTACTTCATGGTCAGTTTATCATTAGTTATCTAATCTAAATAAGTAATGAAAGTGTAAACATGAACTTTACATATGATATCAGTCAGGGTCATAATCAGGGCATTAATATCCTCTTTTTGTGGTGCAAGGTGATAACTGTTCCATGCTGAAACAAGAAATGGTACTCTGGCTGGCTCTGATCAGAGTAAACTTATTGGGAAAAAAATGGGAAATTGGAGAGAGAAAGCAAGTGAAGTGCATTATGGGCACTGGTGTTTTGCCATGACTCAGGTGTGATAAGAAAGCCTGAGTCAACAACTTTAAGAACTAGACAGGCGACATTAGGTTCACCAGCTTATCAAAGCTTTTTGCATGAAAATACATCAGTGCCAACAGAGAGGGCAACGGGACAAAAATATTATCACAGATATGAGATGTTTTTGCTGAATACACAGATTGAGGTGAAATTGTGTTGTTCCTGCCTTTCCATCTATATCCTGATAAGACTGCCAAAGGACATGCTAGGTGGGAACGAACAGCATTTTAGAAAGCTGTTTCAATATTCCACTGGTCCAAATATCCTTACCAAAGTTTACAGTACGCTTTGATGTGGGAAATGCTGATTAATGGGTTTGAAAAGCTAAAGTTTTTTGAGTCCTTGGATGCCCTTGAAAGGTGTTTTTGCCAAACTAAGCTATTGTTCTCATGAAAGGCGGTGCAAGCTGCTTGTGCAACTAAGTCCAGAGGAAGCAATGGTTCACCCCAAGGCAAAAGCAACAATTCCCCCTTTGTCGTTTCACTAAGACAAATGCTTGCCATTGCCACGTTAGCTACCAAACAAGAGCAGTTCCCCGTCAGTGATTGTATATTGTACCACTCCAACAAGACGTTTTATTATGCTGCTGAAATCGAATGAATAGATCCTTTTCTTCTGCCACAGTGTGGAGATTGAAATTCAAATCAAATGCCACCTTCAAAAAATGTCAGTACAGGAAATCAAAACCATTCTGTCAATGCTCAACATCAAGGAAAATGCACAGTATGACATTTGGAAGTGATTTTCTGTGCCTCTGTACTTGGTCCATGTGAAATTAACTTAGTAATTGTCAAAAAAAAATACAAATAAAATACTGGCACAAACCAACATCACACAAATACTTGTCGCCGCTCTCACTCTACATCTAACACCCTTTTAGAAACCTTTATACAAGCTCTCCCAACCCAATACAATCCACCCCCGAACACTCACAAACATGATTAAGACAGTGTCAAGCCTGACATTGCCATCTCCCATGCTGTCAGCGGCCCTCACTGGGAGTCGCTGTTGACTGACTGCCTGGATGTGCCTTATCATTAACAGGGCTGCCTGTGCCACCACAGAGGGGCTTTGATGACAGAAACTAAAGCCCCAGTCCCAGCCCCTCCTATTTCGCCTGCCCAAGTGTCATCTAAATGAGATAGGGCCCAGGAGCTAGGGGATTAGGCACTGCATAATTACCTATTTAAAGACCTTAATTGAGCATTTCATTAAGAGACTGGCACTGAGATTTTGCCAAGGAGGGCACTACAGGGAGATGTATTTGTATGTGCATGGATGCATGTGTGGGTGAGGTGATGATATGAGTTCGTGGGTGTTCTTGCGCCTGTGTGTGCATTCTGGATCCACAGCTGACTGTGACCTTGAATTCAAGTGTTACCTTGGTAGCATGGAGGTCGCTAGCTTGTTTTTTGTTTACATTGCACTTAGACAGTTTGACTCCTGACTTTAGCTCCAAGTAAATTCAATACTGACCATAACCTTTTAATTGACGGATGGTCACGGGTAAACAAGAACTTTCTAGCGTGAAATACAGTGCGATCCTCATGTTCAGCCTCTGTGCAATCTAAATTGGGTTACATCTGGAGATAGAGATGGTGGTTTCTTGAAGTTTTTCTTTTTCCTCGTCTTTTTATGTCTGTTGTTAGTCAAGCTGCCCTTGGCGGTTCTCCACAAACTGAAAATATTTGTGACTTCAACTGATACTGCTGACATTTTGGCAGATTAAGGAAACTATTCTGAGGGATTTCAAGTACCCAAATTAAGCCTAAAACTGAATCATAAATGTAGAATCCTCATACAACCAGAACTTTTCGCTTTATTGTCGAACTACATGAAATAACAACAGTCTGGACTCTTTCCTGGTATCAAACAGTTAGCAAATGCAAATTTATACTTTCACAAAATTCCTTATCCGTATTTTTTAATATTTTGATGGCACTATTTCATTATTGTGTTTTGTTTATTAGAAGAAAAAACAAACAAAAAATTATTACAACAATAGACTCATCCCTTGCCTGGCAGTGTTAATGCAATGCAAATTCTGCTCCAGTTGTTTCAACTTCTATTTTTGGTTAACATTGTCAATGCCAGAGAAACAAAGCTAGGAACTAAAGAAGAACATTTCAGACTACTGTGGCCTCTGCAACGCATGATAAGAGAAAAACACTACAAAGCTAAGAACATTTCCCATCGCTGTGAAGATAATTGAATCCAATAGAGAGAACATTTGTGTTACTGTTGTTGAGTTTCCTTTTGCCCAACATCAGAAGACAAAAAAGCGTTGTCAGCTGTCAAGCTCAGCCTTTCATTGACTCCATGGAGTGTCAGCCCTGAGGTTTCCAGTGCAACATCTAACACAGTTCTGTAAGAGGAGGCATCGTATACAAGAAAAGACAGATATTTTTTTAGATTGCTCACAGAGGCTAAGGAAAACGCAATTATTTAATTTAATATGTTTAATATGTTTACAACTGTAGTATAATTTGTGAAGCAGGGGTTTGTCTAAATATTTGTTTTAAAAGGAACCTCAACTTGGGCAGAATTTTAGATCAAATTTAGAAAAATAGAACTGCAGTTAATTACAACTATCATGCAGAGCGAACACTGTTTGCTAACTTGTCCTACATTTCATTGAGTTCTTTCTAAAATCACTGTTTGGTGCCTCCTTTTTTCCACAAATAACAGTGCTGGGGTATTTGTGAAAGAGTTATGGTTCAGGTCATAGAGAAGTGAAGTCCTGAACTGAACTTGCACAGTCCCACATAGGCCGATGACAGGCTTCGACATCAGTGAAAAGAAGGAGACTCCAAATGACACCAGGGCCCCCTGATCTTTTGTCGCATTAAAGCGTTTAAACAGACTGTTATTAGAGCAGAATGCTGGACCCAGATATTTTGCAGATGACCAAACTGACCTGATTTCCATATCCAAGCAGGCTGTGACTCTTCCATGCCCTCTCCTCTCTATATCTGGGATCACTGGGGATGTTGGCAAGTCACTGGCAGTTGCCTTGTGCATGATTGAGTTGTTTGCTAAATGACTAGCATCTGAAGTGGCAACGCTAGCTGGGGGATATGTGAGTCTTTGGGGCAGACACCAGCTGCTAACTGCAACAGATAAACTGTCCGTCCCTACAAGCGTTACAGTGGGGAATGGTGCTGAAGTCTGGCCAAAGATGCTCACGGCTGTAATGACACTAAAATATCATGAGTCAGTCAGTGCAGTTCTCACATGTTGGAGTTTGATAATGTGGCATGTGGGAAGTGAAGCTAAGTTCTCAGCTTACCCCCGAACAACAAGCGCTAACAAACTCAACTGAATTCCCTCAAACATGACCAGATCGTTAACTTCGGAGGAAAAAAATCAATACCCAACTCCCACTACCTGTTTTATTTTCTCAAAATGAGCAAAAACAATGAAGTTGCCAGTCCAAATCTCAAATATACACAGCTGAATAAGTTGGTAAAGGTAAAAGATATACCAGAAAATAAGACGCATAATACTCTGGAGAGAGCCTTGAAGTGCAAAAAAGCATGTCCATCTGTGCACTCCCTTCCAGCATCAATTTTTACAGCATTTATGCTCTCATAGCTGAAAGCACTGACTGTAACTGAAATTTCTTAACTTAAATTGGGTCCAGAGTTTAATTTGCTGTGGATTACTACTTTCTTGCCTTTTTTTTTTGTTGTTTTTTTTTTTTACACAAGCACATGGGTATGTTTTCAGTCGAGCACATGACAGAAAACCTGTACATATAATGTGTGTCAAACGGGCAGTCGCTGTTTCATGGGATAATACAATATTAATGATTCAGAGTGTAACAGCGTGGATGATATGTTGTAAGCAAACTGTTTCATAATTTAACATCTGTGTGTGGTCTTGTGTATACCCAAGTGTGAACAACTACCTACTCAGATTGTGAGCTCCCATCTGACAATAACCAAAGCAGAGGATACTCAAAACAAGGCAGTTTCTTTTCCAAAGTTCCTCAGTAGTTGTGGCAGCCTTGGTGACAGTAGAGCCAATCTAATGGGAGGGCCAACGTGGGCCCTATCAGGCCCCATCTTGGCCTTGCACATTCCCTATCTTC
Organism: Ostorhinchus rueppellii; assembly: GCA_030068375.1. Classification (NCBI taxonomy): domain Eukaryota; kingdom Metazoa; phylum Chordata; class Actinopteri; order Kurtiformes; family Apogonidae; genus Ostorhinchus; species Ostorhinchus rueppellii. Next base: position 16,174,137 of record JAQQZY010000011.1, read on the forward strand.
CTATCTTTGTTGGGGAGACATCCATCTTGATTTCTGCTGAGTGCCAAAAAGAAGTAACAGGAGAATGAGAGGGAGAGATGGAGAGGAGGATGGAGGAGGGGGGGTTCACCTGATAAGGCAGCAGAGAATCAGAGGAGTGGATCTCAGGGAGCGTGGCCCCAACGTGCTCGAAAGAGGAACTTCATCTTTATCTAATTACCACAGGGCCATTTTGCTGGAGTAGATAGTGGTAGCGTTTATGGCGACTGGCTATATCGCAGTACCCGCATGCCTTTACAAGCACACGCATTCTCGCGCATAGACTCATAGAGATATGATTAACATTCAGACACACTTCCAGTGACGCACAGGAGGTGGAAGCACACACACGCACTCACACATACATGTGGCCCAGGGCTGAGTGCCATAACAGCCCAATGAAATATATTCAGATTAGAAAGGTGTCGCATTACTCTCCAGCCGGATGATAAATACGCGGTTAGCACCATCATTAATCTTGTACCCCTCCCCACCTTAAGCCTCTAGACGCGGTGATGTAAGGGGAGAGGAGCGAGCGTACACTGGATGGAGCCAGCGCCACGGTTAGGGCTGCAGCACTGCCTTGTCGTGCTACATCTCGCGAGCATTTGAGGTCAGGGCAGTCTGACTCAGTGGGCTTGGAGTGTCAGCGTTCAGAAAGCCAAGTTGTTGGGTGCTGCTCGTTCTTTGTTCGCAGATTACTGTGACGAAAACATGCAAAGTACCCGCTCGTGTGGCTTTTGTTCTCAGGTTGTTCATAGACTCCTTGTCACCTGTCTCGCTTTCACCCTTCATTCCTTTTTCTTCAGCTTCCTCTCTCTTTGAAAGCCCCCTGTTTTCTGCCACCACCCTCCGTTTTTCTTCCCAAGGGTTTGCTGACATATTGCCCTGAATGACATTTCATTGTAAGTGGGCATTGTGTGGCTAATGAGCAGCATGCATAAAACACTAGAGGGCTGACTTGACGATGATAGACGCACACAGAGGGGCAGGAACCTCATACTGGGCACAAAGTGTGGACTCACCACCAGTGGTTTAAGAAACAGTGCAAACACCACTGAGCCTCTCCAGTCATGCTTCAGACAGACAGTTCAGGAAGTGGCATGTTGCCCTCAATACAAACACAGCTCCAGGAAGAGGTCAGAGGTCAAGAGCTGAGGAAATTACGTGTGATAAATTGGCGTTGGTGCCAGAAGTGTTGTGTATATCTGAGTGGGGTCATCCTCCCGTTGCCCTTCACTGGTGTGTTTGATGAAGTGTGTAGTCTTTGAAAGTACAGCCTCTGTCTCCGGTAGGCTGAAAGTCAGAGTCTGAGCAGGATCCTCCCACATGTAGTCATTTGAGTGTTTTGTCTTGGGATAAATCAAGAGGGAGCTCTTTATTAGATTTTGCCCAAACCGGAAAACTGAACATTTAAGCATTTAATGTGGGCTGAGTCAGTAGTTTCAATCAATATCTTTTATGCACATTAGAAATGGTTGATGTGGAAAGTAAAATGAAACAAAAAAACTATGCAATCTTTCACCTCAGTTTCACTAAAATCTTAACTTATGGTGGATTTTAGCAAACCCTTGAAAGAGTTAATGCACTTACGGGAGATAAAACGACTTGCCAAATACGGTCTACCATTGCAAACATTTAACGAATGATTGATTCGTCATAGATATTCCCAGAAACTCTTATAAACAGCCTGATGAGGACACAATTATTCCTCCCTCTCATCCATTACATCACAGGAGTTTAAGGTGGAAAATGGCAACAAAATGCCCCACTTATTCTATTGTGTTTATTAATCTATCTGTTACAAAGCCCATTCTGATGCACGAAACCTTCTGATGACACTGCACAGCCTAATTTATCTACTCCTAGCCAGTTGATACAATAACATAGCCTTCTCTATTGGAGCTACAAAAAAAACAAAAACAAAACAGGTCTAATGTAAAGTAAATCCTCACGCTGCATCTCAACATTGTCTTTTCAGTCCAACTACAGGGTCCAATCAAGCTGCAATACATGAACACATTCAGTGTTCAACAGTCTCTGTCATAGAAGCAGAGAATATTATATCCATGTATTATACATATTTGTGTACAGTAGGTATTTATAAAATTTGGGGAGATAAATTTTTTCGGTGAAATGTCAAATTACTTGCAAATTATTAATAACATGGACTTGAAACTGATATCATTTTTTAAGCTTTAACATTCAAACACGCAGTTCTCGACACAAACTGATAACAAGTAGGACAAAAAGTTTTAGATATTATGTTTGACTATGCTGAAAATAAATTTTGGAGTAAAATATTGAAAAGCCTCTGTTGTATTGACATGAGAATGTGGTAACACGTGGACAGGTTGCCATCGTAACATGTGAATGACTCTTTACTGTTGTGTGCATCACCCAAAATGCACCAAAAGATCATTACTTTGTTAAAGTTTCACTCAAATATTTGAATTATAAGTAACTTGAACATTAGAAATGGGTATTTTTGTGGTAACATGTGGACAGGGCCTTTTAAGCAGCTAAGGAATGTCAAATACATATCATTAATATTCACAAAATAATGAAAATCTAACTGTTGAAACTTAACAATCAGTGATATAATCAAGACTGAATACATTTTCACATTTTTTTTAGATATTATCTTTAGCATCAAATTCAAGCTATGGCTATGGTGTAAAGTAGAATCAATAAAATTAGTTGCAACTTTTTTTTTCTACAAGTGGTATTTTAAAAAGGATAGCAGTTCCATAACATAAGGATCTTTAACTGAAGATAAATGATATGTGCAAATGTACTGTTTCATGTTGATGTTCACTTTAGCTTGATGGGACCTTATAGTAATCTCTCATTACCTGCTGATATGATATCTGGACTCCGAGAGCATGACAGTTCACGTATTGTTGACTCGAACCGTTATGAGATCGACGTGTCAACATCTACTCCCCATCAGAACCGATCCAACTGAATCCAAAACCAAACACAGACTAATAATAACAAAGGCTGGCGTTCTCATCTTTATCATACGTTTTCTGCAAAGAACAGATCCGACCCAACGGTGCACTGTAAACGGTGTCCCTGAAAAGTGGTTAGACATCGTATTTACAAGACGATTTGCTGATTCAGAAGTCTTGCAGGAGGAAAGTCAAGCTGATTGAAAATTCACAGCTGATCTCACATTTCAAGGGCAATTTTTCAAGGGTCGTTTTTCTTAGTGTTCTGTCCATAGAGCAACCAGTTTGCAAAATTTCTCTGGACCTAATTTTTGTCCTCCACATATTATTATGGCCTTGTTTTTTTTTCCTGCTGTCAGCGTTCAGTAATCATCAAGACAAGAAGATGAGCTTTATTTTCGCCAAGACCTTTTGAGCTTAACAGCAAGTATACACTGGGGCTATTGTGTGAGATGGGCCCGTATAAACTGTACTGTTTCATTGCAAGACGGCTGATTAGCTCCTAAAGGGGTTGTAAAGAATTTGGTGCTGTTGTTTGGGACTCCAGTCAGGAGGTGGTTGTTAAATTAGGGTGATGAAAACAACTCTGCACATTCATCACATATACTTGTATATAAAATGATACCCCACGCAGAAATTGTCACGCACACATTTACCTTGTGTTGAGCCAGTTGCGTTACCACATTTTTATTGAATCTCAGTCGCCACCAATCACTCTGTGCTCAATAAAATGCTGGCAAGTGGATTGGGGCTACTATAATAGTGGCTCAATGCAGAAATAAACTTGTTTTACTGCTGCAAACAAAGTGATGTGACCTGGAAAGGTTGTATTTTTTGCTGGGATAATGACTATATTTTAGAGTCAGGCCTCAGTGTGAAGTCTAATTACTTGTCTGGGGCCACAGAGCTACATTGGTCTCACACACTCGGTAATGAAAAGTCCATATTGTACCATGTTTATTAAACACAACGCGAATGTAAAGTGAAAATATCCGGCTGGAATTTGGAGAGTTTGACTTTTTAGACTATTTTGGATTAGGTTATCCTGGAATACAACAGTGGATTTTATGTCTGACTCCTAACATGGACAAATCTATTCTTACAACAGCAACAGCGACATCCTCTTTGATGCCAATCACATGTGTGCCCTCTTGAACATCAGTAACCAAACTTAAGTAACTCTGCCACAAGGTTAAATGAGATATTCTTTTAAAGAAAATGTCCTTTGACTTTCCCATTTTATATGGTTTTATTATCCACACTCTGCAGAACTGGCTCCCAGTTAACTTAATCACTGTGACACCCATTTCTCATAAATATGCAAATACAATACAGACATATTTTGAGTACTTCCACTGCAAAAGGGGACTTTAGGCAAAGATGTGCCTGAGTCCCCTTCTTAAATCGCAAGTCAAGTCTTTTGAGCACCTCATGAGGGGCACTTTTTTATTCTATTTTTTTTTTTATTTTTTTTTTTTAATTTTCTGGGTTCCCACAGCAACATGTTTTGCCAAAACACAACACACTTGCTTGTCACAGTAAATTTAATCATACAAAATGGGTGCACTCTGTGCTGCTCTCATCCCTGCCACTTCTTTTTGAGTGGTTTGTTTCCACTGTGGTTAGAATCGAAGCCGATACAAGGGAGGCGCAACAAAGACAGAAAACCGTCCCTGCAATCTTAATGAAAATAATATTGTAAAAATGGCACAATGGAGGCTCGGTTATATAGCTTGGAATATAATTTTACACTCAGGTCCTTTGTGTCCCTCTAGACCACTGGCTCAGTAGTAAAACAGTTCTCAACAGACTGAAAGGCGGCGTCGGTTTGTGAGTTAGTAGGGAAAAATAAAAAGGACGCGAGACGGGAGAAGGGGATTTGTAGGGGTATTAAGGCATTGCACGCCTGCTGGCTTGTGCCTTATCCCGCTGTACATTCCAGTGGTGCAGCATGCAAAACTTTACACTTCTCAGCAACCCAAAACTTGCACTTAGACTTTTCTGGTGTGTGTGCAACTACTGTCCTCCATGAAAAGACCCATCTCAATCCCTTTTCACTCAGCTGTCTTGTCTCACTTTGTGGATGTGCTCGCCTTCCCGCTGATCTACTTAATCTCTGACAGGGGGGCCGAGCTTGTGGACTAACAGCTGGGAAATATGTGCCCCCCCACCGCCCTCACACTCATCCTCCTGCCACCCACTCTTGCTCTCTCTTGCTGTCCTACCAGGTCAGCCTACTGACAGCTAATAAAAGAAGCAGCCCTCGACTGTGAACAGCTGGGTTTCTGTGATCTAACTCAACATGCGGCTCGCTGGGACTTTTCTTCTGTGAGCAGAATAGGAAAACGCATAAGAAGTACGTGAGAAAGATTGTGACAAATACTGCGCACGCACAAGACGTGGGATAAATGGCAACGGGAGGCGGCGTAAAAGAGAAAAAAGTGAGCACAGATTTAGTAGCGTGCACCGGTAAGCCAGAGGAAGGGAGCTCAGTGGCTGTCTTGTCCCTGGCTCTTCATGGTCTAACCAGCTAATCAATAGCACAGAGAAACACTATTTCAGCTGGTTCACTGAGCTCTCTGTACTAAAGAAATACTGAGAGTGCCAGCTCAGTCTTTTTGTTTTTTATTCTGTACAGCATGCGACAGCAGTATTTCTTTTATATATACTTAGTTGAAGCGCAGGAAGTGATCTATCTGAGCGCTGAGTGTACACATAGGCAGAGTTGAGTGGGAGCAGCTGAACTACACCATAGATATAAACAAGACAAAAGCGTTGCTGTGATGAGACTTTGACAAACTAAAGGAGTGGTTGTACAGAAAATCAAAATATTAACAGGAAGAAAAAAAAAAGATAAAAATAAAATAATTCTGTGAGAAAACAGAGAGTGGATTTTTTTTTAACTGTTGACCCTGCTTTGAAACTAAATTCTTTCAGTCCTTTGGGAGGCCTGCGATCATCAGTAGGGGCACAGAAACTGTCAGGAATGAATGCCGTCCTCCCCTTGCCGTTGTTGGCATTCCAGGCTTGGGAAAGACGCAAGAGTGGCACCGTTACTTTTAAACAAGGCTTCCAGACGGGGACGCAGGCGGGGGCGGCGAAGTGAGGCAGGCTTAAAATGTAGCAGACTTAAATAGCTGTGCATATGACCCGTCATGCCTGACCTACACTCTCTTATCACACCGCTGTTCCATAGATATCTGTTCTAATGTTGTGTGTGTGTGTTGCAGACGAGCGTGTGTGTAGCAGAGAAGTTGGTGAGTATGAAAGACGACTCCAGATGCTCCCAGCTGGCTGTTGCCCAGTGAGGCTAATACACTTCTGCCTGCCTAATTAGAGCACACACTCTCTCACACACACACACAGTCAACCCCTCCTCACCACTCATGTCCTGCTGTTTCAATGGGTTTATGGTAGGAAGAACATATGCCCCCCCTGTGTTTTATACAGGACACACATGCAGACAGCTAAACAAACAACCAGGGGCTTAATTACCTCATAAGGGAGGCCAGGGGTGAGAGCTGCTGATGAGTCACAACAGTAGATTGTAAAAGGATGTGCAAAGTAGCACGGCGAAATACAGCACGATGTTATAAACGCAACACATCTGATGATTTTGATGAAAAGCGGTGACTCAATAGAGGGAGTAATCAGCAAAATGAAATAAGATTCCAAGTAGTGCATGAGTCACACCGAGTCTTTTGATATCTCAGCTGCTTCCTGAAACACACACACTCATGAGACCACCCCTAAATTGCCACACTATGGGAGTTTGTGCTTCTGTTTGACAGAATGGGGCATGAAATGATTCGTGTCTAAAATGGTAGGTCATCAATGCATGCATAGCAATGCAAACTGAATCCGGATGTCAATTATGCATCTGGATGTCTTTGCCACGCTGACCATATTGTTAGGCTGTCAGATAGCAACGCAGCAGACCAATAGCAGCACACTGTGTCGGGCTTTTCCTGCCAACCTGTCGAAGCTGGCCTGTGTGGAAGCTTGTCTCTGCTACTTTTTTGCTGCCTTCTTGGCTAAAAGTATGAAGCAGCAAATACATATAAAACACCTCACACTAGTTGTAACCATAAATCAGCTCAGGGAAGGGCAAGCTGATGATCTTTACCATAATTTGGAATATGAGAGAGGAGTGGTCAGAGGGTGTCATTAATCACTTAATAATAGTACGATTGAAATTTTAACACAGCATAAATAATCATTTCAATAGGCAGAGTAATAAAATAAATTTAGCAGTATGGAATATTGCATCATGGGTGGTTTGTAATGTTAATGTTGCTAAGCTACAAGTGTATTTAAATCAGTTTATAGGGATTCTTGAGAGTCAGATGGTGCTAAAAGTGTTAGTGGTTAGCCCCCCTTCAACCTGCAGCAGCTCGAAATGACTTTTTTTTTTATTGGTGTGGTGACACAAAGCTCAAATTGTGTTCAACCTGAGATGTTTTATATTAATCTGAAAAGTGCAAAAATATTTTTAGTTCATTATAAAACAGATTAATTAGATAATTAATGTGCAACCATTGTGAGATATTATCAATATTTTAATACTCAAATACTGATCAGCAGTGGATAAACTGGTGTCAGAACAGATACTGTGTTTAACTGTTCAAATATCAGCTATTTTAAGTCTTAGACTGTGATCTAGATCATAGATTGTAGTTGAAAAAAAAACATATGATCTTTTTTGTCAGATCAACCAGATAAGTGTAGTTGCACGCATATTTGAACAAAATCACTTCAGCTGCCTTTCCCAATATCTCTGTTCAGTTTGTTTCAGCTGATTATTGGTGAAATGTATTCTTAACATGATTAAATTCACTGTATTAAAGTAGTTTGGAAAGGATAATTAGACAACCTACATATGCAGTATATTGCACTGAATGATGCATAGAAGCAGGGATCCAAATAAAGCAAAGGGGGTACTCCCGTGTTTGAACATCAGATTCCAAGTCATGTCTGACCACAGAACAAGGTCCAAAAGGGTAAATGATAGCCCTAGAACAACACACACAGAAGCAGTGCCAAATGAGGACATAGTGTGGGGGAGGGAGGTTCAGGCCAGTGGAGTAACAGAGAAAGAGATCCCAAGGTCAGTGTTCTGGGCCTGCTGCAGATGAGGGAAGAGCGATGGTGTGGACAGATGTCAAAAGTGATAAGCGTCAGGCGTGACAAGCTCCAGCTTGGCTATCAGTTACTACTCCAAGCCTGGGGTCGGGCCGGTGCCAAGACAATGCCAACGCCTCTCTGTGACGATCAGTGCCTCCGGAGGTTGTGCAAAATGGCTGCCGCCATGCCAACGCATTATTACGAGTCACTGGCTCTGCAATTTTTTTTTTTCTCAAAGGAAGTGCCATCTGTGAGTGACAGCGGGGCCTCAGCCATTTATTTTGAATGCAGTAAACAAAGCTGCCATTTTTGCATTTTGAGGGTCTCGATGCTTGCATATTACCACCGGCAAGGCTGTTTGTTGTCATGAGAGATATTAACAGCAGTGTGATCTATATCCTTTCTCCATCTCCATTTATCTAGTCGAATCCATGCTCTCTTATAAGCATCAGTCAAGCAGCAGGACAAAATAAATCCTCATTTTCACATTTGAAAGCTGGCTGGACAAAAATCCAATACTCAGGAGAGTGCTTGGTCTTGGTTTAAGCACAACAGCTCATGAGAAGAGAAGGGGGCATTGGGAAATAAATCAATATCAGGCCATTTATTATCATATTCTGTGGTCATTGATAATCTGTCAAACAATGTATTTCAAAGTCTGAACTGCCTACCAAAATCATTTTCCAAAGAACTTTCTCTACATCCAAAACAAATAATGAATAACTCGCAAATCGATACAGCGTGCTTTATTGAGCTCACATGCTTGACTTGAGTCTGGCACCTGGCCCAATTGTTTTTCATTTGCCAGATATCCTCCTCTCTCCCTCCTTTGTTCTGCTTTGTTCAAGCTAAATAATAACAAAAGGACCTAGAATGATGTGCATATGCACTGGGTTTGACATGAACCACAGCTGAATGAGTATATCTTTTTTAGGGACAACAAAGCTCAGTGCACCTCATCAGTCCAACCGAATCACATGACTCTATAGAAGAAAAACAAACCCACTTTTAGCAGACTGATTTGACTGTTGAATATACAGAGGCTCAGCAGTGTGAATCCAAAACATCCGGCACACTTGATCAGGGCCTTTCAATGGGCCTTGCATTTCTCATTGGAATCAGCCTTGGCAGTGCCGCATCGACCCGGGTCACACCCCGCTGTTCTACTGAGTGGGGCTGAATAAAATCATCGCAGGCAGACTGAGAGCTCGCCAGGGTAGGGTCAACCATTCTGACCCCCACCGGGAGGCCAGGCCCCATCTTCCTGAAAAAACACTGGCCAAAAAGCGCCTGTATCAGCAGGATGCTAACAGTACAACTGGAGGAGAGGTTCCGCTAAGAATTTTTGACTGACAAGCTAAAGTAGCATTTTGTGCAGTATTTGACAGGAACGCAGCTCTTTGAGGAGGCCTTCTTTCTAACACAATTGGCTGAAAGCCAAATCAGTTACAATGTTCTACAGAGAAGCAGAGAACAAAATAAGGGAGCAGTTGCCTTGTTTCACTTGTTCCTCGTCCTGTCACTTACATGGAGCCCAGGCATTACTGTTTGCCTAAGCATGTGCAAGTGACTACCAATCCTCCCTGACCCACTCAACTCCCTCGTCTGAGGGTCCCTCTTGGGTCATGGCCTCGGTGTCACATGCCAGTGGACGAGAAAGCGGTATTGATTACCAATAAACTCATTAAGAACTAAGGACTTTCCGCACAGACACAACTATTTGTTTCTGTCAGTACCAGAGCTTAGCAGTCAAATTGCTTTCACTGTTTCAGTTCAATCTTTTGCCCTCTTGAACTCATTGTTTTACAAATGAGCCATGACTCCATGGCATGATAAAGAATTGAACATCAACTAGCCCTTACTACATACTATCTTGCAATGAGAAGAATGAAACAGGCATAATTTTGTCAAAGGTTGCCACTGGTTTGTTGCACTGGGACACTAGTCGTTGTTTTACAGAATGGCTGCTTGACAAAAAAAAAATGTCATCTAGTATCATCTCCTCTTGTGTCATGCATCTGTTATCCGTGGTGTTTGCTGGCAGCTGACCATAACTGCTCCCTCCCTCCACATTTTGATTGATGATGATGTAAAGCCTCAGAGTTATCTGGCACATGAAAGCAAGCGTAATTTTTTTTATCTTCTGAGTGAACATAAAGAGACTATTAATGTACATTTGACATCCTTTTTTCTTTATTTATTTCCACATCCTCTAAGAAGGCAGCAGAGGTGGCTTCTGTTCCATAACAAACATCTTATACAGGGAAGTTTCTATGAGCATTCATGATCTAAGACAGCCATTTTGTATTTGCCTTTGACGCACTAGTTTGAAAAACCTGTTCTAAACCCAGGATGTGGGGAATTAAACAAACCCAGCATATCAATGATAAACTGCCAAGTCAGTGCCCCTTTGCACCCACTACGACGCCCCTGCTCTTCAGGCCCTGGAAAGGATGTGCCTGAAGATCGAGATACCACAGAGGACGTGGACCACTACTGTTATCGCAGCTCTGCCATTAATAAGATCGCCCGGTGGCTTGTGTCCCAAGGTTTGCTAGTCTGTGTTATCATGCTTCGGGACAATCTAAAATGAAACAGCACTGGAAATATGGCGCCACTGTGACAGGGGGTAAAATGGGAAGAAATGTGATGGGCCATGGTGTCAGTGTGGTTAATCGAAAATAATGTCCAGCAATTTATAGTTGCTGTCCTGACCAGCACTGGATGTACTGATACAGGAGATCGAATTTTAATGTGTACATTCCATCACTTCATACAGGCTACTGATGTTTAGGGCACAAGCTAACAGCATATGAATCTATGGAGGTTATCATAGCGTGGTAATAAACTGGGGAACCCTCAAAAACAGCACCGTCGACTGGACAGTTGGGGCATTTATGCATTTGTGTGTGTGTGTACGTGTCTATATATACAAGTACAAATAACAGAACCTTGTTTAACATTATGGTGATTTGACGGCTGTTTGATTTCTACCTGCAGCCATTATAATAAATAAACTGCGCAGGGAGGGGACGGAGGGAACCTCATGGGAGATGCAAATGAAGGCCGCCTGCTGTGGTGCTGGGACCATGGGGAACCACAATAGCCCTTCAGGATTTCTCCTCATTTGACAAGAGTCGATCTAATTTCACTTCCTCCCTTGTTCTTCCAACTGTGCTCCCCTGCTGTATGACACTTTAGATGGATCTTGGGGAGGAGGGAAATAGAACCAGATGCTATAGCAGCCCATGGTGCTGCATTGTTTCTGTGTATCCTAAAATAATAACAATAATCACAGTTTGTCAGTGACTATTTTACTTATATCTGAATTAACCTTAATTAATGTAGTTGAATATTTGCGCTAATCCTAAATATATGGTAGATTGTTAGCCTTGTAGCTTGTGCTTCCTATTGAAAGTAAACTTGCAATAATGAAACTGTTTACTTGAGCACATTTGCCTTCAATGAAAATACTTGCCTTGTATTTCCACATGATGTCTGGGTTAATGTATGTCCGCTTGCTACCGTATTTAAACCAGGTAAATTGAGCTGCTGCTTTTGCGACCAGGGCACTTTCACAAAACCGATTTTTAATCTCAACAAGTATTTTGTGGTTAAATAAAGCTTGACTAAAAAGAAAATCCAAAAAAGTTTGGTTAATAGTTTTGTTTCATCTTGCAAGACTGGAAATCAACACCTAGCTTTGACACTGGTGCATAAGAATGGAGTGTATGAGAAGTTAAAGGTAAGACAGTAATATGTGTCATGTTGTCAAAGTAAAGACAGAAAGCCTTTGCTTTAGTGGTACTGTCAAAAAGTCAGACGCTATCAGTAGACAGAAGGAAATAAGATATGGGATTTTTAAAAAATAATATATGAAAGGCAGTGACATAGGTGTATGATGTGGTTTTATTGATGTCATGTGGAGGTCAGCACAGTGTGACTAATCAGGGAAAGTGTTTTGGTGAGTGATCCTCAATAGAGCTACTGATCAGCAGGTCATACAAAAATTATAGATCAGCTGTGACTCATGCCCGACAGTTTTAGGTATTTTATTAAACGCACTCATTAAGCTCAGACTGCATTTTTAGTTCCCTCGGCTCCAAGCACAAACACCAAATAACCTCCTATAAGGCATAAGAGGCACAAATCAGCTGTATACAAATTTCCTTTCACACGAAGTCATTTTCTGCATTTCACTCCTGACGTCAGAGACTCTTAATGAAGACGGCATAGCTCACCGCTGCCGAGTTCTGCACAGGCAGTCTAAAGATTTTATTTCACTGCTTCCACAGCTTGCCTTATTTCACTATGGCTTAATGAGAGTCGTTTGGAATAATAGGCTTCCATTGAACGGAGGCATCTGCATCCACACAGCACTAAATGAGTGAGCTAATTTCCAAAGATAATCACCTCTCCTGCTGTTTTTTTATGCAGAGATGCTGTAGATTTTCTAGCCTTGGATTTAATGAAGTCAAAAATTACCTCCAGCCCTCCGGTACAGGGTCTACGGAAGCTGAGTGTGTCACTAAAATTTGCCTTCACGTTGAAAAAGAAAGGTTTTATCTTAATAAACAAGGCAGTTTCAAAAATCACTTACAGTAAGTCATCATCATAATCACAGCATGGGGTCACAAGCGAACCGGTACGTCTGCAACTATTTGTCATCTGGCGTCCATTAGCATTATTAAAATATGTCAGCATTACTCATTTAAAATTTCTCATGTTTTGCTTACATTTTGCATCAGGAATCTGATTAAACGCAGGAAATTTAAATATATGACTTAAATGAAAATGTCCTTCAGGTTTGTGTCTGTAAACATTTGCAACGGGCTGTCATAAGATCCATTAACTCGGTATGTAATCTTCAAAACTTTTCACTGCAGAGAAGCCCTGAGCTTCGCTGATCGCTTGAAATATGCCCCGATCTCTGGTATCCAGAAATCTCATTGAAGCAAACTGAAGAGCTTCATGCTGCTGTAGAGACATAAAAAGAACTACAAACGCTTTTTACTACATGTTTCCAAGAGCAAACAAGTGAGATTTCTGAAGATGCCTGGGTAATGAAGTCCACCGGGACATACAGAGGCACAATTAAAGGATGAAGTGAGCTCTCTTTTTCACTGTCTCTTCTGTCTCCCTGTTTTCCCCCTTCTCCTCTCTCTTGTCTCATTCCCTATGTGTGTGTGAGAGTGTTGTCACTGATGACACAGAAGCTGTGGCGTCATGCAGTCACTGCAGATGGCAGATATTAAAAAAAAAGCGACAGGAAGGGAAGAATCGCTTACAAATGGCAGAGGCTGATTTGACAGAGAGAAACCCTGGCTTGTCAGAAGAAATGGGAAAGGTCACAAACTGTGACAATGTAGTAATGTCCCATTCACTGAACTACACTCTGCTTTATTTAACGTCCCACTTTCACGTCAGCTAACTTGTCTTTAAAAAAATGTCATGCCCTTTCATTTCTGTAAAGGTTGCAGTCGAGGCAGCCACAAGCAAGGGAGACTCAGCTGTTTATCACATTGACTCTGTGTTTATGCAGTTGGGTAGAGAGGAGCTGTCAGTAATTTTGGCAACATTTACAGTACTTTCCCCCGGCAGCACTGTTGGAGTGGCTATTGCAAAAAATGTATGAAATATGAAAGAAACTACAGAAGAGGTTAATTCCCTGGGTGCAGTGTTATGCAGGCTGGCAGTACAAGCGGAGGAGCAAGACAACAATATGGCTAGCAGCTAGCACAGGACATCCTCCTCACAGCTTTGTCTTTAGCTTATCACAATAGACGGTTTGGGAAGGTTTCCAGATAACAGTAAAGGGTGGAAGGATGGGAGCGAGAGCAGGAGAAAGGAGAAACATCGTAATGTGGTTTTCTTGCTACCAAATGAACCTTTCAATAGACTTTGACAGAAAGAGCTCAGTACTGTAAAACACACACATACACTCGTCTCGGTTTGTCACAGGAATGAAAATCAACTCTGGCAAAAGGAAAACCCATTTGCAATATTAAAAGCTAGAAGGGTGACGGCCAGCAACAACAGCTAAATTGCCGTCAATCCACACTTCTTTTTCCTGATGCATATTAGCTTTCTCACTGAGTTAGTGCTATTTAAAATAAACCCTACTGTAATTGATACCATTTTCCTTGTCTAGACCTGAGGCAAGTCATCAAACATGGATGACACTTAAGACTTAGTAAGCCATTTCACAGTAAGTTAAATCTCTGTTTCAACTGCAGGAACACTTTTACTTGGCTTTTTTATGAGATGCTTTTGAAGTATTCATTTGTGTCAAAGTTATCGTTCTTGGATGTATTTAAGTCCATTGATGCGTATGTGTGCAATCCCACCTTACCCTAATTGCTATGTTTCTGTTTACATTCTGCAGAAATCCCAATTATTTCTCCACTCTCTTTAATTATGTGAGTCTATAAGGATCTCCCTTTCTCTTATCCTTAATTTCCTCATCTCAAGATCATGCACGTACCCACATGCACAATCTGTTGTTAATCTGTCTTAAACTAAACCTCAGAGTAGCCTTTGCTGCTTCATAGCTCCCCTCAGGCTCATTTGTTGCCTGACATCATGTAACTCTAGTAGCATGTTGTGTTAATCTTTCACAATTTAGGAAACAGAGAAGACCATGCGTTGGCTTTCTCATTCCCAGATACAAACTTTCCCTTTCTCATTGTCAAACATGCACACAGGGCTTGATGGTGTCCAGTTACAGTGGTGCTAAAACTCTCCTGGAATGTTTCTTTAGGGAAACTCAGCAAGAGAACACATGCAAGGACAAGGTACAGCTAGGTAGAGGATTAAGTGTGGCAGCTTGGGTTACACTGCCCTATACCTGACATGGACTTCCTTGAACAGAAATTAAGTGGAAAATCTTTGTATTCAAGGTCAGGGAAATTCTAGCGAATTGTCGCCTGAAGGTTTCAGGGATTTAATGGATGGATGATGGTATTCTGCAAAGTTTGCACCTGTAAATTTGACATTCAAGTGAGAAGTCAGTAGTGTTGACTTGAAATTTTGCATGTTAATGAAGTGAATCACTAACGGGGTATGGATTACTTCTGAACAGTAGATTGTTGTACTGTTAGTCATCCAGCTATACAGTATGCAGTGGTTAGTTTCTCAACAAAGTGAACTTGTAGTGACGCATTGAAAAGGTTGCAATAAAGAAAACAAGCATCTAAAGCATGCAACTGCATTTCCATCATCTGGTTTTTAGTGATCAAATCGGTGGTGTTTTGCTGTCGGAAGGTGGTGGTGTAGGCGACTATAGAGTTCTTTTGGTTGTTTATCTGGGAAGAGTCAGGTGATGAGTTGCATGCTTTAGATGTTTGCTCTGTTTTTGACAAAGGCAAAAACCACAAGTGAGCACAAAGTTGAGCCTGCGTTTCATTGACATTTTCTTTAAAATACCCCAAAACTATGTTCATGCAAACATGTTTAACTCTCATGACTTCGTATCTAAAACCATTCCTGTCTTCATCATATGACCAATTTGTGCTATGGTAAATCTTAAATTTAAAACATCATGATGTGGATCAGCGTTACATGTTAAGTCATGAATAACTCTGTGACTTCACAGGCTTTGGTATGTATTGCTTCATTTTACTATCTTTAATACCAAGCTATTTGCGGTATCTTGATCCATTCTGCATTAACTTCATTTAAGAGTAACCCAAGTCTGCTTAACAGCGCGGGCTTAAACTGCCTTTCTATGTTTAACTGTTGCCATCTCATCTCCCAGTAGATTTGCGTATGAACAGCTCCAAATATAGCCAAATTCTAAATGGGTTCACAGGGCTGTAAAAGTGAGTGGATATTGATGCCCCAAAACCTTGTTTGTAATTTGTCTTATGAATTTTAGAAATATGTTCACATTAAAGCTTTCATATTCAGTTTCAATGAGCAAGACTGCTGGGAATTGCATATTTCAAAACATACCATCACAACCCCTATAAATACAATGCTTAGGTCATAAGTGCCATAGTTTTCTAGCCTGACTAAATATAAACAAGTCTGCGCAGAGTTATCTATAACAGACTGATGCAACTCTTCGAAACCCCTCTGAAATAGTTCCTAAAATATACATGAAAAGAGAACGCAAAGATATACCCGTTCCTCTGTGTCGACTGTTTGAAGCACAACCTTCATCTGTCATCCCTAAAATATCACAATGAGGGAAGAATTATAGGATGGAAGGAAGAGTGAATGGAAAAGACAAAGCAGCAAATGAAGTTGTCAGTGTTGCTAGCACCAGTGGAGCGCATCTGTACGAGCAACACACTCTAGTACGGTGAAAATAAAATTACAAAATACAAATAACTCTCCTCTCAGTCGATGTCTTGTTTGAAATAGACAGGACGAGGAAGCGCTCCAGCTCACATTAATGTCTGATACACGCTCATTCCTTTCCCACACAGAGCTCTGTATTCCCCCAGGGCTTCCATTTGCTTTGCAAAATGCATGCATGAAATTCTTGAGACCGGCCTCCCCATGAGAGTCTAAATAATAGATTACCAACACAGCATCCAGCGTGCGCTATAACTTCAGCCCCAACTGTCTGGCCTCATTAGCGAGGGAAGTGTAAAAGATAGCCAGCTGCTAGCCCAGGTGATGACACTCAGCTCTGGCCTTTGGCAGCAGTGGTCCACCCTAAAGAGAATATACAGCGCCTCTCTCTTGCACTTCATCTTGTAATCCGCCTTAAAGCTGCTAAGCTTCTGTTGATGGCAAATGAATGGACACCAATGGCAGAAAAGATGGAGACGGAGGGAAAGAGAGAGGGTAAAAGTTTGAGCGAGCAGCAGAGCAGGAAATAAAAAGAGACCAAAAAAATGTAGATTCATCTGTGAGGAATGACTGAGGGGAGCGGCGGTTGGTTTGGGCCGTCTGGTCAAAACCAGAGGTGACCTAAGCCATTTTCATCCACTGATTGTCCCCCCTTTCTCTCTCCTTCTGCCTTCTCAGTCGATCTCTATTGACTCTCTCTTCTGTAGCTCCATCTCTCTCACCCTCCCTCTCTCTCGCCCTCCCTCTCTCCGTGTCTGCTTCCAAATGGCAGTCATTATACCGGACATGAAAAGTCATTTTAGTTCCGCCTGGCTTCTTCAAAGCAGCTAGCTGTAATTGCAGATTGAGTAGAGAGAGAATGCTGGGGTTACAGAGAATTTATACACTGACTCCTAATCTTGCAATGACGCAGAAATCTAAACTTGAATTTGGGGAAGGAAGGATGGATGACAAATAAGAGGAACAAATATTTATGTTGGCATACATTTCCACAAGTTCTCTGAGTTTTCTTTGCAGGACTTGAATGATATCCATACAGGTTTCAACATTTCTCAAAAGGCATGTAGAGTCTGTGAGCAGACCAGATGCACTGGATCCCATTACAACATGTGTCACTTCAAGGAGTTATGGCACAAAACTCTTTCAAATTATGAAAAATCTATCCACTATTAAATGCATTTCTCATTCGTGAAATTGCTATTGTGGCAGTGTCACTGCACTTCTTAATGGAATTCTTTCTTCTCACCCAATTCCCAAGAGACACTGACTGACAAATGCAAATGGACAACATGTACAAATCTTAGTCACCTTTGTTCTTTGACTTTATTTAATCTAACATTTTAGCCTTACTTTCTATTTTATTTCAGCAATTTTGTATGTCCTGTGATTGCGAGTGTGACTTCTGCCACATTGCTAGTCTCTCCACATCCTTTTGTGTGCTTGCAATCTTGCACGTTAAAAATTCAACTCCGAAACAGTTTACAGTCCCAGAGGATCATATATACATTGCTTTTTCCCCGTTTACAAGCTAGCCACCAGTCTGAACAGAGCACCACTCCTTGCACTTATCTCTTGAACCCTTCTATTTGGCACAGCAGGTAGTGTAATTGTTCTTGGAAAGAGCCTATCAAGTAAGGGCTCTATTTTTGACTTCTTGTTGCAAAGACCTTTATCATAACACCCCATTTTGCCTGGCTCCAGGCTCAAACCACAGAGTGAACAAAAGTGTTTCAGCTAAGTCATTCCCTTTTGATGGAGAATAGGCGTTGAGTGAGTGGGGAGGTGGGTGTATAGAGAACACAGACTGGAAAATATGTCTACTGTACGAGATTCTCCCAGCCGTCCACTTCCTCACCCCCCTCCAATCCATGAAACGCAACCCCCACTGGCTCTCTTGCGAGCAGAAACAAATTCTAAAACTGTCATACTTTAATTGAAATTCCATCACTTGTGTGGCTGCTATTGTGGAATAATTTGATAAAGCTGTGTGACATGAATGCACAGAGCCCACAGCCACTTCCATTTCTTCCCCAAGCTTTTATTTCCTCATTTCGCCGGTTATTCAAATGAACCTCGGTTGGATTCTGCTCTCAGCCTCCCAAAAAATTAAGATAAGAAAAAAAATGAGACAATAGGAAAAGCATAAAAAGAAATAATGATTTAGGTTGCAACGCAGTCCTTAAAAATATCACCAGGCTGTATTTTTAGATCCCCGTATCTTGATTGTAGTTGTCATGTTGCAACTTTAGAAACAAAAATGTCTGACTTGAGATTTTGAGCTCTTGTCTAATTAGTTCTAACTCCCTTCTAGTGCTAATAATGACAGGCTGTTAGTTGCTAGGCGGGGGATGATCTAAAATGGAGGTCAAGGGCAGAATTCCAATCCTCCGCCAGTGCCACTAACCCCGATCCAAATCCATACCGGCGCACTCCCTCCCCCTATGTCTTCACAACTGGCTACAGGCGTTTGGCATCCATCATACCTCCTGAAACCCAATCTGCAAGCAAAGGACAGCTGCGGCAGCAAAGCAGACCTCCCCATTTCTGACACGTCGGTACTCCCCCAGTACGCGAAGCCTGGAGGCAGAACCTTGAGGCGAAGCGTAACTGTGTTGTATGTTCAAAGCTACACTGTGCTCTTCACGTGTTCGGGATCATTCAAAAAAAAAAAAAAAACCTGAAGGGAAATCAGAATGAAAGGACTGAATGGTGAAGGCCAGCGACTTATTTTTGAGCGACTGTGTTTTGGTCATTTCATAGGAGAATGTAAGAATGAGCAGAAAGTGAAAACAAGAGCAACAAAAAGATGGAAACGGCATAAACAGGAAAGAACAAGCTTGGCTATAACCCTGTGCCTCCTCCGCTGCCAAATAATATTTACGCCTAAGCTTTTTGCCCTGACAGGGTGATGGACAGTAGAGGTGATTTTGCTTGGGCGTGAAAATGGGCTTCTTATTATTCCAACCTAGTGGCAACTTGAATATCAATAAAAACTGCTAGCGCTCCCCTATGTGTAAAACCAATGCCCCGTAGCGGTGGTTTTTATCAAGCAACCCACCCTTGACGCTAGTTATGCAGTACTAGAGGTTACGGGAGGAAATGCTTGCCAAGTAAATAAGTGACTGAAGCGATTGAATAGGGGGGAAAAAACACAGCGGGACTTGGGCCAAAGTGAACCAAGGGTAAAGTCATGATCACTTCATTATGCTGCGGTGGAGCTCAGTGTTGTGCGAAATCAAACTGCTTTCTCATTTGTCACAAGGCATCAAGTCGGCCTCTGTGAAGTGGGTTTGTAGTGGACTGGAGGACCCCGATGCACAGGCACACATAACATAAAGAATATGTACTTCTGGATGAACACACATACATACATGCATGTATTCTGCGCAGTAGATGCAACACTGACGAGGCATATACCACGCTACCCTGTCTTTTTACAGGACCACTGCCATGAATTTTCCCCCCAGTGTGACCTCTACCAGTTAAACTTCCCCTGCATCCGCCAGTCGCCTCACCCTGCCAGCCTGCCTGCCAGTCAGTGGGTAGTCGTTAAGGGCCGCCGCTGGCACAAAATAAGGTAGAATACACCCACTGGATTACAGAGGGCAGCCAGTGAGAGGGGGTGATTGCTAACAGACTTATTGGCACTCCATCTCCTCCACTTCCAACACCGTGGCGCCTGATAATTGTGGTCTCTCTGTTTACATATCCATTTTTGTAGTGTAAGTGTTGATTTCTCATTCCACACTTGTAATAGGGGCCCTGGCCTTGGAATTCCTGAAGTAGTACTCATACACACGCATATGCACAGATAGAAAACAAACTTTTTTTCCCTCATTCTATTTTTTTTTTTTTTTACTTTAGAAAATAGACTAGTGAGTCAGAGCTCCTTGACTGAGAATGGGACTGTGAGTTGCAAGCACGCTTGTTTGTAAGAGGGCTTGGCTTTGCGCCGAAGAGGGACTTGGATAGGAAATATTCAGAACTCCCATAGCCCTTCAAGACGCCTTCAGTGTGAGATATGCACTTCTGTAATGCTGTCTCTGAGCTTAATCATTTTACTGAAACTGTACAGCAGCATTCAAGTCATCACACCAGGTGCATGGAAACTGAAAAAATATACTACTAATAAAATGTATTAAATACACGGCGGACTTCTCTGTAACATTGAGCCTTGAAAATATCCCCTTTTCCCTCCAAGACACTGCCAAAAATGTTGGATATGATTTCCGAATGAGCTTCAGGCACAAAAACAGAAGAAAAAAGTAGGCAAGCAAAAATGGCCCAACTCCCTTATAGGCAGTTTCTAAAGCCTTATATCATTTTTCAATTTAATGGCTTGCATGCCATGAACTGTTTGTATCCGTCATACACACACACACACATATACACACACTGGTGAATAGCACAGAAAAGCTTGGCTTTTTTCCCTTTCAGTTCCTTTTTCACATGAAAATACCTTTTTGCTATTTATATATTTTTTTAAGGAAAAGGTTTGAATTATTTTGACAGATTAAGAAAACAAAAACACAAAGTCGAGGCTGGAGGTTTGCGAGAAGATGGCCGCATCATCGCCATGTTTCCGTGACTAAAACACTATGCTCCCTTCAGCGACTTTGGATAGCAGCACTTAAGCCAGGCACCACCTTCATGCATATCCATTTTGTCTCCTCTTTTGAACGCTGCTGTCGCAACAGCAAAATTGGAAATCGAACGTGTGGTGACAGCGTTAATTGTGCTGTGTCAAAATTGGGCAAGTGCTAATTGTTTGAGCTGGGAACTGTAAAACATATAGGACAGTGGAGGTGCTGGGGCACACTCTCCCAGAATGCTTACTGGCTATAAACTGGGAATTGCTTGAGCAAACACACATGCACACTCATTTACATGCTTTAAACCACACACACACACACACACACACACACACACACACACACACACACACACACACACACACACACACACACAC